>JACEIK010002642.1:0-151084 GCA_018107945.1 Datura stramonium
GAAAATGTCTATCACCAACACTTTAGATATTTAAGATCACACTAGAAATGGATAGTTAGAGGAATGGGTCCAGTCTCTGTGGGTTCGACAATCCGGTTCTCAAAAAGAGCCACTATATTACTTGCATGACCCGTACACTTGCGAACGCGCTCGATGTGAAAAAGAGTCATCAAATTATTGGCACTCGATGCGGGCTACATCAGCATGCTTCAAAACTAACCACACTTGTCTCTTACAATCATTTATAGAACATAACAAGAATATCAAGCCATCAATTAGCTACGGGTTCAAAAACCAAACCCTATTGACTAATTTTCCTCAAGACGGTCGTCATCCATCCATCGTCGGAAATAGTCCCTAACTATGACTAAAACCTTATATACAGGCAAGAAAAAAAATTTTATTCTTCGGTTCAAAGAATCCCCCGTCGGAAAAGAACCGACAAGAAAAACCAATGGGTGATGAATTCATGCTTGACTCACAAAATTTTTTTCAAATTTCTCCAATTTTTTCACACAAGCATTATATTCACCAAAAATATGTTAAGCACAGAAATTTTTTGAAATTTCCTTGAAATTTTTTTGAAATTTCCTTGAAATTTCTCTCACCCCACACTTAAATCATGCTATGTCCTCATAGCATCAAATTAATATTTAAAAAGGGTGAGCGGGTGATGAATTCATGCTTGACTCACAAAAATTTTTTTCAAATTTCTCCAATTTTTTCACACAAGCATTATATTCACCAAAAATATGTTAAGCACAGAAATTTTTTGAAATTTCCTTGAAATTTTTTGAAATTTCCTTGAAATTTCTCTCACCCCACACTTAAATCATGCTATGTCCTCATAGCATCAAATTAATATTTAAAAAAGGGTGAGGAATACCCCCCGAGGCCTTAGCCTAGCCAATAGCGTGCTCGTTCAAATTTGCACGAGTGGGTGTCCGACCCCCACACTTTTTTCTTCCACGCTTGTTAACTTCCTTCACGTACTCGACTTCCCTCCATCCGTGCTTAACTTTCCACCAAAAAACAACAAAAAATAAAAATAAAATAAAATCAATAAAAATGCAAGAAATTAAAATGGATACCCATGGTACCTTGGGTTGCCTCCTGCTAGCCAGGCTTAATTTACTGCCGCGGCACGACGTGGCCACGTTTTCACCCGTTTTTCCTCCGCCTTGAGGATATGAATCTCACCCCTAATTCTTCTCTAATTTCCCTCTTATGATCTAAGGTGGTGGTGAAAAATTGTGCGACCAAGCAAGTGATGTCGCCTTTGACGCTTATTGGTCCTTAAGTGAAGTCGTTTTTTCTATTGGAGTCAACAAATTTCAAAATATGGCGGGGCTTGGTCCTCCTCTTGACATTCTCCATAAGCTCGGAAGACTCTATTTCTATGTCGTCAACCAAACTTAAGGTAGAAAATGCTTCGAGTGAGGTCCAATGCACCTTTGGTTCAAACCGCACCGTAATTGACCTCCTTACTTGTATACCTCTTCTCCGCATCAACATCTATCTCTCCGGTAGTGTCAAATGGGATATACTCTATATCTTCTCCCCAGAAATTTCCTACAAGTATGAGCTAATCAATGGGACACTCAAGAGGTTCTAAATGTCGGGCTTCATCTGAAAATTCACCCTTGTCTTCCTCTTTGTAATTCCCCTTGGTTATCGCCACAACCGGCCACCGGCAATTGATCACAAGCTTCAGCCTTCCGCAATCATCTCCGTGAATTTAGCGCCATCCTTAGAGCCTCCGCATTCTCCTCTTCCCCGATTTATCATCGTGCTGCTATTGCCTCCTTCATTGCTTCGATTGCTCAAGGAGTTGAGCCAAAGATGTCTTCTATTCGGTCTTGGCTTCCCAAATCCTCATTTCTCAGCATGCCCGTATTCATCAAAACAAACAGAAGGATCATAGTAGGGCTCGGGGAAGGGGAGTATGCACTTGGACAAACTATCCCAATGGTCTTCTTGACCACCACATATGTTACACGTGTTACGTTGCCGCCACCAAAGGGTGTCCTCCGAAATTTAAAAAGGTTCGTCAAAATATGAGTATTCACCATTTAAACCATTTGTGTTCCACGATGTCATGTCAAGAAGGGTATCAGAAAAAAATCAAAAATATTGAAAAAAAATAAAATCAAAAACACGTTGTCAACGCTTGTATAGAATTCGTTAACTAACACTTAAGAAAATTTACCAATTGCGCCTCCCCTAAGAACGGCGCTCAAAAACTTGTTCGTCAGTTCTGGATGACTACACGCAAGTGCATGTAGTCGAACAAGTAGTAAGTGGCTCAAGTGGCTATCAACCCACAGGGACTGACTACGGGGGCAAAATCACTCTCAAGTGTCAATTCTACTTTACTCTAAAAATGCATAACAAGCAGTAAAGAAAAAGTTTTTATATTTTGTTATTCCAATTTTATACTATAGCTAAAATAAATATACAAGTGAGTCTCGAATTATGAATGTGAGCATGCCGAGGCTAAACGAACATGTAAAGAAATTAAATATCGATATACATGGTTTATCTTTTCTCCGGCTGCTAGTCGGAACTTATGCCAATGGATTAAAACTCTCGTATTTAACCCAACTTAAGAATCATGAACCTTCCAATCTACATGTCTCGTGATAAGAAGAAATTCATGTTCTAGCCATACAAACCGATTTCCACACTTGACTAATAACAGACTTTCGTGTATATTTTATCCTCAAGGTAAATCAATTCTCAATTTTCCCAAACAAAGAACAGATCATATCCTATTAATTCACAACTTTCGCTTTCCTCCCTGGGTGAAACCGAACTTTTGGACTTACATTAACATTGGCCGACATTAATGCAGTAAGAACAAGAATTAAATAGAACAACCGTAGAAGAAAAGATGAAACAACCAAATAATCAACAATTACATTTCAATACAATTGTTCCTAACCTCGGCAAGAAAGGGAATTAGCCACTCATTTGTGGATTAAACATCGTTAAATGAGAGTAAATCATACAAACAATTGAAAGAAAGAAGAAAGGGATAGAGAAAACCCTAAGAATTTTCATCCTCTCAACCGCCGTAACCCACGTTCTTGCTCCACCAAGTCGAATATGTGAAAATAAAACCTAAGTGTGCCATTTATAATAGTGTGAATTTTTCCCTGATTCACAGCAACGGTCACGGAGTGCAACGCGGAGCATTGCCTCGTGACACGGCCCAAACGCGGAGGCCTTCTGGAAAATTCCCAAGACTCCTCGGCAGCACCTCGCGCAAGCAAGGGCCGTGTCACGCCGCTCGGCGCCGCGATGGTAATGCCTTGACGCGTCGGGTGGCTCCGCCGTGACACTACCCGGGCGCGTTGATGCCGTGCCTCTGGCTACCTTGCGCGTATGCCTGACACTCAAGGTGGCACGGCGGCCGGGCGCAAGCATTAATGCATAAAGATGGCACGCCGCTCGGCGCGACCTCAGCCCCTTGCATGGCCTTCTCCTTGCCGACTTTCGCCTGTTGCTTCCAACTCCAACTTTCTTCACAACTTCCGATTTAGTTCCTAAAAATCATTAAACCTACAAAAACAAGGACTAATCATGTTGGTTAGCACATATTCACATTTATATAAAATTACATGAAAATGTATAAAATAACTTAGACAACAATACTAATTCAAGTTGTGCGATCACGGGCATGATATTTTGTTCCGTGATCGCACTCGCTAGCACGTTGTTTACTAAGACCAAGAGATCAAGATTCCCGTGAAGATCCGTGAGATTGATCGCCTAGGAGTAAGTCTCGATTAAGCCCAGCCTTACAAAGGGTTCAAGCAAAATAACAAAGCAAGCTAGGATGCCCACAAGTCTCAAGTGGGGCTATGCATGAACTAGGCACTCTCAAGTAGAAGAGTTAGAGCATTATTAGTCTATCGCCACATTTGGGTCATTCAACCCGCTATTCGCTTATTTAAGGTTATGCAGCCGTATTTATTAGAGATCATGATCAATATCGTGATCCTCTCGACGTGATAAAGGCACAAGGTGCGTAGACAGCTGTTTAGGGTTATCTCAAAGAACAAGAGTCTTAGCATGCGCCGAAGGCCGTATAATGAAGAAAATGTGGTAAATTACCTGGTCGGTTTCTCCGTATGATAAGCCAAGAGGACCGTAATTATATGCCAAGCTCTCTAAACATGAATATGTTGTATCCTCAAGAAGAGAAGACGAGGCAGCAAACGCCCTTAGCTACAAATCCGTTAGGAGTTTGGCGACTTGTAGCCGGTAAACAGATTCTATCCAGAAATACCCCACCTGGGTCAATTTGGCCGCTCGTATAACAGAAATGAAGGACAAACAGAGCGGTAATTTAGAACACCGCCATGTCGTCATTAGTTGTGGAAGTAAAAGAACGGTAGTATAAGAATCCTAACCTCGGTTAGCTGGAGAAAGCTTAGATTTCCAAGTGCGTAGGATGGAGTGTTGCGTTGTAAAGGCTGTCTGCACCCAGGATGTTTCAGGCCCCCAAGCAGATTATGAACGACGTACATTGCGCCCGCTATTCTCCACCCCCCGGCGCGACGAAAATGTACCATGATATCGAAGAAAACTACCGGTGGCCGTGAATGAAAAGGAAAATTAAGCCGAATTTGTAGCCCAAAGGTCCTAACCGGCCAACAAGTGAAAGCAGAACATCGAAACCAGGTGGTTTGACTCAGACATAGCCGTGCCTCTCTGGAAATGGGAAGCAAAGTGAATATGGATTTTGTATGTGATTCCCCGTACTAGACATAGACATGATTCTAAATGGGTGCTAGTTGATAGGTTAACAAAATCAGCTCATTACCTGCCAATAAAAACTACTTTCTCGGCCGAAGATTATGCCGAGTTGTATATCAGAGAAATAGTTAGATTGCACGGAGTGCCAGTATCCATTATTTCAGATAGAGGAGCATAGTTTGGCATAGATTTTGGCGGTCAGAGAGGTCTGGTACGCAGACACTTGAGCACGCATTCACCTCGTAATGTGGATGGACAAGCCGAACGCACTATTCGTGACGCTCGAGGACATGCTACGGCGTGTGTGCTAGATTTTGGAGGTAATGGGATGAGCATTTGCCTTTGATTGAGTTTGCTTATAATAATGCTTATCACTCAATTGCCTGCATGGCGCCTTTCGAGGCATTATACCGCGAAAATGCGCATCGGCGGTTGGCTGTTTTGAAATAGGAGAATCAGCGTTGATTGGGCAAAATTGTTCAAAGAGTCGATGAGAAAGTAAAGCTTATCGTGAGAACGCCTATAGGATCGCACAGTCGCCATAAATCATATGCGTATCGTGCATTTGCCAAAGGTAAACCTAGAGTTCAAGGAATGACACCTGGGTATTTTTGAAAGTGTCTCCGATGAAAGGGGTGATGAGATTCGGCAAGAAAGGTAAGCTCACGTCCAAGATTTGCTGGGCCATACTCGCATTCACCGAAGAATAGGCCAAGTGGCGATGAGTTGAACTTGTTCCAAAATTAGAACTGCTCATCCAATCTTTCATGTATCCATGCTAAGGAAATGCTTAGGGAGACCACAATAGCAGTCCTACCCAGATATCCAAAAACATAAAAAGAGCTGGCTTACGAAGAGGTTCCAGTAGCTATCCTAGATGCACAGATTCGTGCATTGAGAACTAAAGATATTGCGTCCGGGCCAAAGTATTAGCGGCGTAACAGAACCGAGATGAATGACGTGGGGAGGCCGAGGGAAGTATATGAAAGCTAGATATCCTCACTTGTTCCGTGCTCAGTCGCGACAGGTATGTCCGTAATCTTATTTATGCAATATCTGGTAGTTGTATATGTATGAAAGGAGAAAAATTGATGTTAAGTTGTCCAAAGAAATCCTTTAGTTTTTTGTGTGGAGTCACCGTATTGGGCTTTTCTCGTTTCTGTGTTTTGGGATAGTCCATATTGCTGTGGGAAACTCTGCCTGAAATTTTCCTAAAGATAAGTTGGAGATAAGTAGAGTCCTCTAATTAGTCGTACTCCATTCGAGGTAGAATGTTCTTAAGGGGGAGGGAGAATGTTACACCCCGTAAGATTCTCTGGCATCTAGTTGGCCTACTCGCACGTTAGTTAAGCATATTTGAAAGTCATACGTGCTAGAAAAGGCTCCAAGAAAAGATCGACAAAATCCTATCGAACCACCGCTGGAGGCGCCGAGGCGTGCAGCCCCTCCACGATGGGAGAGCCGCGGTCACGGAGGCGGGGCCACCGCGCTGGCTCCGTGACACATTGGGCCTGCCCAGCTCAAGTATATAAATCCCCACTTCGGTTTAAGTTGGTCATTTATCCATTAAATTTTGGCGTAAAACGTAAGAAGCTGAGAGAGACGAAGAAGATATATATATATCCATTTGATTACGCTGCCAAACGAAGTCTAATCTTAAATTAACTTCAAAACCGAGGTATTTAGCAAGAGAGAGCATTCCTACGGGGACTTTGTTTCGTGAAATACGGTCGACGAATCGGGTCGAGCTACCGGCCCAAGGTAAGTAGAATTGCTCCAAACTAATGTTATGTGCTCCTAGCTGTAAAGTGAATACTTCTCCCTTCCTCGACTTCAGCATAGCAAGTTTTCTCGACCGTCTTCGATAAGCCTAAGTTTAGCTATAATTATAATTGTAAAGTGACGTTGTTCTTCGTAATAACGTTGTGTTTAGTACAATTGATGTTTATATGAATGCAGTTGGGAGAAATAGCTGGAGTACTGACCGAGCCTCGTCCGACTCCGTCGGATAACTCGAGTGTTACAGGTATGTGAGTTGTTCTTCGGCAAGTTAGTAAGCCTTAGATTTGTGAATCATAGTAGACTCCATATTTGAAACTCTCTAGTTGAATGTTGAGTATTGAGTAAGTTTAGTAAATCTGATTTGCGTTGTCGTATCGTATTTAGTCCGAAAGTTAGTAAAGCATGCGCCCAGCTACGTTAGCATTCCGTGATTCAACATGGCGTATTGTATGATTAGCAAGTATGTTGTAGAATAAAAGAAACAAACATTTTCAATAAAAGCTAGTAAAGTAAAGTCAGATAGACAGATAGTATTATGGCTACAGATTAGCCACTCAGACAGTTTTATGGCTATACTAGCAATTCAAATGCATAGTATCTTGGCTACGATTAGCTATCAATTAAAGAAAGATTGCAGACTCAAGCATATTAGTAAAGAATTAGTATAGTACATAAAGAGATCAATAAGAAATTAGATTTCGATAGCTTTTTCCGCTATACATGCTTGCTATTTATATGTGCTATTTTCTTGTTGAGACTTGGCTGAGGCGTGAGGGCCCTTATTGAGCGTCCCCGCCGCCCCGGTTGGTAATCGTGTCGCCCACCGAGCGGGTGGGGTTTTACGTCACTCCAAGGAGTGGCATACCCCAACCCCAACTTGGACGAAGATGGGATGAAGCTTTCCCCATAGCAGTCTGATCAACATTACTGTGCAGCTCTGGTTTCAGATAGCCCCGAGGGGAATCAAACTCCTATCTCTCAGCATCGTCTTCGTACATACGCTTATTTCAGGTGCGTACCCTAAGCCAGATAGCCTGGTGAGAGTTCCGTGAACTGCACTTACCGTTACTGCCTGGCATACGTAGCTCCGGTTTTAGATAGCCCTGATGGGAACCAGACCCATCTCAGCACAGCCTACAGGTCCTCCGACCCAGACACGGTTATTTATAATCGGGAAGCTAAGTGGCCCGAGCTTCTGAGACCTGTGGGGCTTCAGAGGAGCTCGGTGAGCGATGAGTGGAGTGACTATTTCTTGGCGTGTTTTGACCCGATAGGGGTCTGTAGATTGTTTGCTTGCTTGCGCCATCCGGCTTATGGGGGGTTGGTATTGGCTCTTGCTTGCTACTTGTATATCTATTTATGTGCTATATACTAGCTACTAGACAGCGTGCCGTCACATTAGTGTACGTCCGCTTATCGTTACTGCAGAGCATGATTCGGTTTCTTACCGCTTTTCTTCGCATTCAAGCCATTCCGCTCTTGCAATTTTGCCTATATATGCTATCTATATTCAGTTACTTCAGTTATTTTATTTCAGTTGCTTTTGCATACTCGCACTCCGCGGTACGACGCCTGCTGGGGTGCCGCATTACTTGCCCGCAGTACTCATAGAAGACGAGCGATCCCTCGTGATTCCGCCAGCCTATTGAGTTATCGCCCGTCATCCGGAGTCTGATTTCCAGAGGTGTAGCTCTTTTACTTTTGATGTACAGTATGGGCAGGCTCGGCCCGTCCCGATCATTTCTATTATTACTCATAGAGGCTTGCAGATTGTATATTTATCTCCCCGTGGTCGGCCAGCCGCTGTGTGGTGGTCGCAGTGGTTGTATAGTTGTTTAGCATCCTTGTTTTTATGTTGGCCGTGAGGCCATAGTTCGATAGTAGAGGTGATCTTGCCGTGGTCACGAAGCTTCCAGCTTGTTAAGTCGTGTATGCTGGTCGACTGCTATTTACAAAAACAGGTGGCTATAGGCCTGCATGGCCGGGAGGCTGTGTTTACGCCCGTTATATAGCCTTTGTTTCCGTGAACCTAAGATAGAGCTAGCCAGCACCATGTGCCTCGGCCCACCAGTTAGCAGTCCGGGATCCTTTCTAGGGCAATTAAAGCCGCTCATACCTCAAGGCGGCATGACAGATAATTTCTAAAGTGTTTTATGTACCATCTAGTTTGGGTCGGGGCCTATATGAAGTGAGGCATTCGGAGGTGTTTCCGTGAGGATTTCACCGTAGATCACTCTTGAGCGGGAGATTGACTAGTATCGACCTTCTTCCCGATAGCAATGTCTATATCCATTCTTATAGAATGGTTCTAGTTGAACTAAAGGAGTTGAAAGATCTCTTAGATAAGGGCTTTATCGTGCCTAGTAAATCCCCGTAGGGTACCAGCTTCTCTTTTGTTTGAAAGAAGGATGTTTCCCTTAGAATGTGCATTGATTATCGATAGTTGAACAAGGTCACAATCAAGAACAAGTATCCCCTCCCCGGGATTGATGACTTGTTTTTCCAAGCTCCGTGCGTTAAGTTATTCTCAATGATAGACCTTAGATTCGTCTATCATCAACTCAAAGTCAGAGATAGTGACATCCCAAGGATAAGCCTTCTAAGACTCGGTATGGTCACTATGAGTTTGTAGTTATGTGTTTTGAACTAACGAATTCTCCTGCTGCTTTTATGGAATTAATGAATAGGGTATTCAAGCAAAGAGTTGGATAGGTTCGTGATTGCTCCTTCATAGACGATATTCTCATATACTTCGTAATGAAAGGAGCATGCCGCTCACTTTGAGGATTATGCTACAAATTCTAAAGGTCCGCCAATTGTTTGCTAAATTCAGTAAGTGTAAGTTTTGGTTGAACTCAATAGAATTTTTGGGTCATGTGGTGTCACACGCAGGGTGTGCAGTGGACTCTCAAAAGATAAAGGTGGTGAAGAATTGGCCGAGACTAGTTAATCCTTCAAACATCAAGAGTTTCTTGGTTCAAACTGCTACTACACGAGGTTTGTAGAGGGATTTTAATCCATTGCAGCACCGTTGACTAAGTTAACCCAGAGAAAGTTGGTCAATTTCATTGGTTGGATGCCCGTGAAAAGAGTTTTTAGGAGTTAACATCACTCACTTCAGCCCCAATATTGACTCTACCAGAGGGCACGATGGTTTTGTCAGGTATTGTGATGCCTCTTCTATGGTTGATCTTGGTTGTGTATTAATGCAGCATGGTAAGTTCATTGTGTATGCCTCTAGACAGCTTAAGACTCACGAGAAGAATTACCTGACGCATGACCTAGAATTGGTAGCGGGGCCCGCATTGAAGATTTGGAGACAAGATTGTATGGGGTGCATATGGAATTGCTCATGACCACAAAAGAGCCTTCGCATGTGTTCACTAAAAGTGACCTTAATTTGTGACAAAGAAGGTGGCTAGAGCTTCTTAAGGACTATGAAATTAGTGTCCTTTACATCCTGGCAAGGGACAATGTAACGACGATGATATTAATAGGATATGCATGGAGAGTGTGTCTCATGTTGAGGATGGGAGGAAGGATTTAGCAAAGTATGTCCATAGGGCTTTCTTTTTCGTGTGGGTTCGCCTTGTCAATTGATAGATGGTGGTGTCGTTGTTCAGAATGGGTCAGAATTCATTGGTGATCGAGGTCAAGGCTTGCCAAGATGAAGACCCTATCCTAGTGAAGTCAAGGAAGTCATCTCGTAATCAAAAGGTGGACGTCTTCTCCCAAGGGAGAGATGGTTTACTTCATTATCAAGGTCATTTTTGTGTTTGAGGTGTGGATGACTTGAGAGAGCGGATGTTGGCGAGGCTCATGACTCTCAGTCTTCTATCCACCCAAAGTTCCACCAAGGTACCGTGGCATATAGAAAGCTTACTGGTGGAATGGTACGAAGAAGAACATAGCTGGGAAGCTTGTGGCGAAGTGTCCGACCGCGCAAGTGAAAGGTTGAGCATCATAGACTTGGAGGTATGCTTAAGGATATTAGTATCCCTACTCGGAAGTGAAAGAGATCAATATGGACTTCATCATAGGGTTTCGTATATGCCGTAGGTATGACTCTATATAGGTGGTTGTAGATACGTTGACCAAAGAAGCTCCTTCGTAATAGCCCAACAGTCCCTAAGGATAGGCTCGGGATTCGAAATATCATCAGCAGAAAAAGTTAGAAACTTGTCTCAGTACGACCCAACCTACGAGTCAGATTGGGTTGTAGGGGTCGAAAACCCGTGGTTCGCTCGTAGATTTCTTTCCCCATACCACGAGTCCCCACTATGAGTTGTAATGTGGGTACAACTCATGGTACGGATCATAACAAGTGCTAAGGAGTGTTTAGAGGCTGGTTATACAAGTGTTGGTAATGACTCGTGATAGCCTATTATTGGTCGTAGTAGGATTCGTGGAAATATTCAGAGGATTTGAGGTTTTCGGGCTTGGTCAATGGGAGGTACCACGAGTCATAGGAGGATTGTACGACTCGTGATACGGTCAGGCACCGACAAACAATTTTCCTACGAATTCATTAAAGGTATTTTCATAAATACTAAGCTCCTAAGTCCTAAACTACGTTTTTTAAGACCAAAGAAGTGTATTAATAGTGTTTAACCTATTATAATTCATTCACCTCCCATGCATGCAAAGTTTAGAAATCCCTTTCAAAGATCAAGTTTTAACACTATCAATTCTTCCCCAAATTCTCTTGGGTTTTCAAAGGCAAGTGAAGAATCAGTTTACCTAGGTATGTACGGATATGAATGAGAGTTTCCTTTCACTCTCATGCCCAAATTTCTCCTCAAAGTGCATGAATTCAAGTCCTAATTCAGGTTTATCATCTTATCAGGGTTTTAGCCCAATTTCAAGAAATTCTCTATGATTTGTTAATGAATCAATTTTTCTTCATGTTTCAAGGTATGTTTTAAGATTCATGGGTATATTTTATATCTGTTTTGATTATAAATTAATGATTTCAAGTTTTAGAAAATTATGCCTAAATATGTAAGTTCATGAAAAGTCAAGTTTATGATTCATGATTTAAGTATGATGAGATATCTAGCATGATTGAATGGTTAAAAATTACCTATGTATGAATCCATGATTTTGACTTATGAAGTTCTGCTTCTGTGCATACATGACTTTAAGATTTTGGGCACATCCACACAGATAAAAATGTTTTTCTTAAATTTAGCTCAATTTATAAATTTAGCTTATCATATGGTTTTGGAGTCTATAGTCCCACTTTCAGCTTATGGTATGTTTTCACTTATTGAAAATTATGGTGAGCACCTTGCATGTATGGTGAGTACCGGTCAAGATCAGGCCGGTTCGTGTAACCTGTGTGGTCTCAAAACTAATACCAACTAGGTTTATATATATATACATTGGGACCTCCTTTGTGAGCTTCCCTACCCCATAGGGGCCTTTATCTTGATATCGATATCATGGCAGCACCCTTAGCCTCCAATACAAAGTTTTGGACGGCTCGTCCACTTGAGTGTAATAGTTGGGACACGTGAACTCTATCATGATGGTGTCGATTGTGATGAATCTCCATTGTTCCTCGTAATTTTAGTTATTCGTGTTTATGACTTATTATATAATTATTTTTACAGCAGGTTTGACCTAATACTAGTTTATGAGCTTTTACTTATGATTTCGAAACCTATGACAAGTCGTTTTTAATTTCTATTTTTAGTTTATGTCATTCTATTCGATGATATTCAACTTATTACTATACATATGTTAGAATAAAATTTCAACATACAATCCTTACTCTTATGATCTTGTGTTTTATGTTTAGTATGCATGATTTAGTTAATAATTACTCAATATATTTTACTTACTTTTCATGCTCAAGACATTTCAAGTATTGACCATATACTCTATGTTGTATCGTTTCGCGATACAGGTCCAAATAATCATACCTAGTTCCACCATTAGTCCAGCTCCCGCAGTTTAGCCTAGTTCCCATTGTTGGTGATTCCTCATATTTCGAGGACCTTCATTTAGCATTGGATATGTTATTTTCAATTTTAGGTTTAAGCAAGCTAGTTATGAATTTTCCCATCAGCACATCAGACATATTAGAGGCTTATAAGACAAATATGTAGAATTTCAGCTTTGTCAAGAGCAGACTCTATTTTATGATTGTTATGTTATTCAAACATCCGTTTTTTCATGTTTATGTATTAGATTCCTCTTTGTATGTTCTTTAGTTAGCATGTTCATTCCATGGGTCAACTTGGGGCCATTCGTGGTTCTAGGTTCCCTATCTCAATCCAGGGTCTCGGCTTGGGTCGTGACAAACTTGGTATCGAGCGTGTAGAAGTGTCCTAGGAGTGTCTAAAAGTCGCATTGAGCAGTTTTTCATGGGTTTGAAGTGCGTCACACTTATGATGAAGAGGTTAAGAGACATTTTAGGAAAACTTTCCTTCTTTCATGATTCTATCTCGTTCTATAAAGTTCAATTCTTCTACTATCCTAACCCTGTGCTACACGCATTTCGCGTAAATATGTTTCCGAGGAACCAATGGAGGTCAACCATCCCCACCAACCTGACCCTTGTTCGAGTAGGTTATGTGGAGCTTGGGGCTGCCTTTAGAGTGTTGGTACGAGACATGACCACCAGCTTAACTAGCCAGCAATCACATTCATAGACTCCACCTGAGAGACAAACAACTACTAAGGTTCAAGACTTCACCTAAAAGAGTACGCCTAAGTTTATAAAAGTGAATAGAGAGTTCAATGGGAGAGGAAAAAGAAACAAGAGTGCCTGGATGGGGAACTTCGAGTTTTCCCTGTAAAGGTCATGGTGGAAATCACCTCGCCTTAGTAGAGATCTTTGGCTTCAACTCGGGGAAACAAACCTAGGGTAAGGGATATTACATACCTAGCATGCAGAAGATGTTGGAAGAACCACCTAGAGAAGTGCTTGGTGAGTTTAGATGCTTTTGTGGCCAGTCCGGTCATAAACTCATAGAATGTCCAACTGCCAAGTAGGGCGGCCAAAGAGGTCGTTCTAACCACCTCCGCCAGCCTCCCGTCCAGGTGGCCGCATGCTTGAAGTGTGGTAGCAAACACCTCGAGAGAGTTTAGTGGGAGAAGAGATCGTTTTTTAAGGTGTAGGAAGCCTAACATATGCTTAGAGATTTCGTCCGTCGACTGAGATAGGCTAGGATAGCTGCCCGCCCTCTGTAACGTTAAACCCCAACAGCTAGCCCATCCTGCCAGGCGGATTACTTAGCACAGTGGCGGCCGCCCTAGATGTAGTCGCATGTATATTATGAGTTTTTCATGTTGATCTTTGTATGTTGCTGTGGCCCAGAAACCACGTATAAGGCATAAGATCCCTTATAGCATTTAGTATGAGATTCCTCCCGTGGAGGGTAGAAAATAATTATAAGTATAGAGCCAAAGTGGTAGCTATAGAGGTGAATGGAAAGTCAAGAGCTAGTGATGTTAGCCTAGCCTTAAGAAAGGGTCTATGTGCCTTAGAACGACGACTTTAAGATAAGGGGGAGCGATAAGGCAGTACAGATCAATGGCTATGGGAGATAGATACATTCTTATTTAGGTGTCCTTCCATACTTCGCTCAATAAGGTACTCTACTCATGCCGTATGTGAACATGTTCTGCCCATGTCTAAGATACAAGTACTCCTTACATGTATTCATGTCCGCATTATAGAATGAGAAGTAACCACTTCGACATGGATGTCCCACTCTTCTTCCATGATTCCATAAATATCAGTTTCATGTCACGAATTCTTGTTATGTATAAAAGCTCATGTCTTCAAACATGCTAAGCTCTATGAACTTAGTCGTTAAGATTTGCCTTAATGGCTCATAAGATCGTGCTATATTAGGTATATGCCCAGCTTAAATTTTTTTGAGCAATTCGTGCTCATGATTTACTTACTCTAAACCCGATGTATGATTCCCTCTACGATGGAAATGATGGTTACAACGTGTATGTCTAAGATAACTCTATTCGTGCCATAGGTGCTAGGAATGGAGAAGTGCAATGAAACGCAGTTATTAGTAGCCAAGTCAGGGAAGATAGGGGAATTCTTGAATAATGGTTAGACACAAGGAGCCGGTGGTGTAACCATAAAGAATAGGCCTGAATGAGATGGTGATGTACAGTAGATCATAGCATGGTGTGACCGGTGACTCTTGATTAGAGATCGAATTTGTATGACTTTTCTTGTTTAAGGGAAAGTAATGTTCTTAGTGGATTACTCTAGGCTGTCAAGAGCATGAATGGTTTTTACTCGTTGTGATGCCTCTAGGGCTGGTATTGGTTGTGTATGGATGCAATATGGTAAGTCATTTTGTATGCCTCTAGACAAATTTTTAAGATTCATGAGAAGAATTACGCAACGCGTGACCTAGAGATGGCAGTTGTGGTGTCCTCTCGAAGATCGGGAGGCACTACATGTATGGGGTGCAGGTGGATGTGTTCACAAACCACAAGGGCCTTTAGTATGTGTTCATGCGTATGACCCGAATTTACGACAGCTGAGATGTCTAGAACTTCTGTGGACTATGACACGAGTCCTCTATCATTCGGCAAGGCCAATGTATTGGCTAATGTGCTTAGTAGATTGACCATGAATAGTGTGTCCCACGTTGAGGATGGTAGAAAGGAGTTGGTAAAGGATGTGCATTGGCTTGCACGGTTAGGAGGTTCCGCCTTGTGGACTCGACGATGGTGGTGCTCATTGTTCGGTAATGGGACCAAATCTTCTTTGGTGACTAAAGTCAAGGCTAGGAAAGACGAGGACCTATCTCAGTGAAGTTGAAGGAAGCGGTTCAGATTTAGAAGGTGGAGGTTTTCTCAAGGGGAGATGGAGTGCTTCGTTACTAGAGTCGCTTTATGTTTGGGGTATTGATGATATGAGAGAGTGGAATGCTGCACGAAGCCCGTGAGTTCCTATTATTCTATCAATCCTAGTGCCACAAAGATGTACCGTTACCAACAGGAAGTCTATTGGTGGAATGGTACGGAAAAGACAGGGAGAGTTTGTGGTTAACCTGTCCGAATTGTCAACAAGTGAAATTTGAGAACCAAAGGCTCCTGAGTATGTTGTAAGATATTAACATCCCTACTATGTGGGGAGAGATCATTATGGACTTTATTATAGGCTTTCTCACTCATCAA
The DNA here is from genome assembly GCA_018107945.1 of Datura stramonium. Lineage (NCBI taxonomy): Eukaryota > Viridiplantae > Streptophyta > Magnoliopsida > Solanales > Solanaceae > Datura > Datura stramonium. The sequence goes on from JACEIK010002642.1 coordinate 15,712, forward strand.
TAGTATGACTATAGTTAGGTGGTCAGAGACAAGTTGACCTAAGCAACACATTTTTCTCCTAGTTAAAACCACCAATTGCTGAGGATTATGCTAGGGTTGTACATTGGGAGTTAGTTCATTTCATGGAGTTCCATTGTCCATTATCTCGATAGAGGTACTCGCCTTACCTACGCTTTGGAGATCGCTCCTAAGGGACTTGGTACTGTGTAAAGTTTAACATGACTATTCACCCATAGATAGATGGTTAGGTCGAGTGAAACATTCAAAATCTATGATATTTTGAGAGTATGTGTGATTGACTTCAAGGGTAGTCGAGATCATTTTCCTCTCATCGAAGTTTAATACTTACACAATGCTTACTACTCCAACATTCGGACACTCCATTTTAAGCCTTTTATAGGTGAAGGAGTAGATAACCTATCAATGATTCAAGCAGGCGAGGCTACACCGATAGGGCCAAATTCTCAAGTGATGAGGCCATGAGAAAGTTCGGCCTTATTGGGGAAAGGCTAAAAATAGCTAAGAGTCGTCGGTTACAAAGTGTATGTTAGGCAAAGAGATCTGAGTTTTAGGTTGATGATTGGGTATATCTGAAGGTGTCTCCCTTTAAGGGAGTGACGAGGTCCGGAAAGAAACGGTTTAGTTCCCAATATTTTGGGCCATACAGATTGTGAGATGTTTTGGAAAATTGTCATATGAGTTGGAGCTACCAGTCATGCACTATCTCGCCTTCATTGTTCGGTGGAGAACATAGGTATGCAGGATAGCCTTACCTATGATGAGGTTTCTGTTGAGATCCTTGATCGTTAGGTTCAGACGTTGATAAACAAGAAAGTATCTTAGTGAAGGTTTTGTGGAAGAATCATCTTGTCAGGTGGAGCTAGGTGGGAAGCCAAAATAGATATTTATGGCTAGATACCGCATCTTTCCCCTTCCTACTAGCTCTAGCATGAGATATCAGTTTCCTACTTAGTACAGTATTTTAAGATTCATTTCAAATTCATAGCCAGTTTTGTTCATCTTTTAGCATGTATGTATGAATCATGAATTTGGTTCAATCATGTATTTTAGCTCCCGAGTCACCCACTCGTTAGTTTTCACTTCGATGTTCGCATTTGGGATTTTAGATCTTTCCCCAACCTTTTCAATATGCTTAGTCCACATTCAAGGATGAATTTTTCCAAGGGGGAGATAATTTGCATTAGCCCAAAAGTCCCTAAGTCTAGGCTCGGTATTTGAAATGTGATCGCGTAAAAGTTGGAAAATCACCGCACGACTCAACCTATGAGTCGTAGGTTGGTGGTATGGGTCAAGACCCATGGTTCAGTTCAGAGATTTCTTTTCCAAGACCTTAAGTCCCCACTATGAGTCATAGTGTGTGGGTATGACTCGTGGTACGGATCGTAACAAGTACTTGGGATTTTTCATAAGGTCGGATGTACCTGGAGTTGGTATGGACTTTTGTGATACTGCTAGGGGTCTTAGTAAGATTCATGGAAATATTCAGATGATTTGAGGTTTTCATATTTGGTCAATATGGGAGGATACCACGAGTCGTAGGAGGATTGTACGATTTATGAAGTCTCTTCAATCATAGATGATTTTAAGATTTGGGCAAACCCACACAAGTTAAGTATGATTTCATGATTTAGCTCGCCTTTTTATAAGATGAGTTTACCATATCATTTGGAGTCAATACTCCTAATTCAACTTATGGTATGTATAGATCTAGGACTCCCATGTTCATTTCGACTATGTATGTCTCGATTTAAATTTTATTAAAAAATATGAGAGCAAGATGCATGTTTTTGGGAGTAAGTGGTCTAGCATCGTGTAGGCCTTGGGTTCCAAGGTTCCCCGATCTCAGAACTACATGGAAACGTAGGTTTATATATTTATGGAGAACTCCCTTGAGAGTTTCCTCCTGCCCCCAAGGGGCCTCGCCTTGATTATGGATATCATGCTCGCCGTCCTTAGCCCCGACAAGGTTTTGGATGGTTTCGCCACTTGAGTGTGATCGTTGGAGCATCATGTAAGCTTTATTATGATTTGTTTTAGTTATGAAGAGTCTCCCATTATTCCTCATAATTTTAGTAATTATGATTTAGGACTTATGATATTATGTTTTATAGCCTAAGTTTGACCCAATGATCGCTTTATGAACTTTTTACTGGAGCAGCCTATGACTAGTCATATGATTTCTATTTTTAACCTTTTGCGTTGTTCTATTAAGATATGATACTCAGCTTATATTACACCCCAAAATTTTTTTGGTGATTATTTGATGTTTATATGCTATGTTAAGGGAAGTACGGGTTGTATATTGGTCGTAGATGACAATGGAAATATGTACGAACGGAAAAGGAAAGAGTATGTTGGGTCTTTCATGGGCAGGGTCAACTTTAAATTATCATATCTCCAAATATATAATGAATTAGAAGCCCACGACCTATCATATCAAAGGTCTTTGAGTCTAATTTTTAGAATATAAAAACCTCTCATCAATCGGAGTTCGTAGGCAAAGGTGGGCATTTTTGGCGTGCTGGACCCCCGAGCAAAGGGAGGCAAGCATAATACCCTAGAGCCTAATCGGGCTTATTTATTTAAAATCAGATTTTTTCACTTGTTGAAAGCATTTCCATCCCAATCTAAACCGATCAGCTTGTTGCTACCCCATTTCTCAATTCAGAGTTGTGAATAAACGAAATTTTGCTAAAGAAATTTCAAAGTAAAGTTCAAGCAAATCATTAGACAAGTTGAGAATTATGTGCCAAATGTGCTAGGACCTGTTTTTGAAGCTCATTTTGGAAAGGTTTTGAAACGTGGTTTTCTACGTTTAAAAAATCTTTTTTGACTGCCTATATATACATATTTGAATAGGGATTGAAACCAAGATAAAAGGTCGATTTTTCCCCTTTAAGCCTCTCTCAAGTTGTAAAGTGAAAAGCTGAAAATTGGCAGCTAAGTGAGCTGTCAATGGACATTTTTTGAGATGAGTTTTGCTCGGTTTCCTTAGACTTTTGGCTGTTTTTGTATGGAATTATACTTCATATTTAGGGAAAGAATTACAGCTGAAGTAAGGTAAAATTTCCTCTTGTTTCTCCCTCAAAATTTAGTTAAAACTAGTACAGAAAATGACTATATGTTATTGATGTTGCCGTGTGTTGTTGTTGCTATTGTGGCTGCCTTTGCTAAGTTACTTTGGGCTGCATTTTGTGTTATATATTAGGCTTAATACTTGCCTATGAATTCAATAGATTGTTAAGGTTAAGGTCTTATCATTGAAGTAAGAAAAATTCATCAGAGAAAGGTATATAAGACACCCTATCCATTGTTCTTTTAAGCACGATTCGTGCGTTGTGAATTGACTGAGACAGAAACCTCTTACAAGTATTGAGGTAGTATGTTAAGCTTCATTTAAAATTCTATGTTTCATGTTTTATTGTGATTAAATGTTGAGATTATGTCTAATTTCAAGTGAAGCATTTAAAGTGGATAATATATTGATTGTTGTCGTAGTTGTACACCGAGTTGGAGACCTCAGCGTGGGCATGTTAGTTGGTCCTTAAGTATTATATATATATATATATATATATATGTGTGTGTGTGTGTGTGTGTGTGTGTGTGTGTGTGTGTGTGTGTGTGTTTGTGTGTGTGTGATGTTAAATGTGTTTAAAGGTCTTGTTGCTAACTGAAATTGGTGAAAGAGCCAAGATGATGACGCGTAAACGATTTTAAGCCACGTAAAGACGCTGCTGCTATTAAGGGTAAATGAGCTTATTGAATTAGGATTGCCTTGTCAGTGTTTTTCCTTTATCTTATGTGTATGTTATAAATATTCTAATGTCAAGGGATGATTTACAATCTCTTTCCCTTAAGTCGTACAACAAGCTAGCGAGTCTTCAAGCTCTAATGTCCCTTTAAACACTATCTATAAATCTTGCTGAAACTCTTAGGTCATCCGCAGCTCTCTATTATTTATACAAGTTTTGAATACATGCATTTAAGTGCTATTCTCTTGCTTTACATGTTATACGTGCTCACTTGCAGTTATGCATTACGAAGGAGGCATAGAAGCCATAGATTTAGTAATCATCATTTATATGCTATGCCGTGTTCAATTGATCCAAGAGTGTTTGCATCGAATTCGTTTATGATTATGATCAAGATTTATTTTGCTTTACCCCGTTGTGGCACTAGCTAGAGGTATTTTTTATTTAACCCAATTTGATATGCCTGCTGATGAATTTTTACCCTGAGTATGTGTACACTGGCCGGAGGTATTTTTAGTTTTACCCCAATGTGGTATACTAGCTGAACAATTTATATAGATTTTATGGCCTGCTGGCCTGTATTACTTCGCTTATATTTTTGTCATAATAGATATTGCATTTACAATTTCAATATTGGAGTTATTGTTAGGTTTTACTTTTAGATTCCGATTACTATTCCTTGTTTCTGCCTATGATTATAATTATCTTATATGTTTATAGTTTTTAGCCTTACATACCCTAATTTTATTCGTGCTGACGTCTCTTCATCTAGGGACCCTCCCAGTACTCGTGCTGCAGGTACAGGCCGAGGCTCAGATCATCAAACGTAATAGGAGCTAGATTTTAGTGGAATAGTAGTATGCCCTCTCTTCCAGAGCCATTTCCTAATTTTGAATATTCTGAGTTTTGTGTATAATATGGATAGGCCGGGGCCATTTTAGTTTGTTTACTCTGTAGAAGCGATGTGTACTAGTTTGTATAGTAGTTTTGGTGGTGTAGTCATGCTGATTTTCATTGCTATGTTTAGCTTTATTTCAGATTTGTCGTGATTTCCATATTGTTTATTCATCATTATCGATACCTTATGGGTTTAGTATTTATCTTATTGTTTGTGACAGGTGGCTTGGTCGGCCTTAGCATTAATTTTCAGACGCTATATAGCCAGCTTCTCAATCAATCATGAATCGAGTTCCAGTTGCACCCTACCCTAGTTTTGGGGCGTGATAAACTTGGTATCGGAGCAAGTCACGTTCTAGGGAGTCCACAAAGTTGTGTCTAGATGGAGTCTTGCTTTGTGGGTATGTTGTGCCCCATACTTATAATTTGGAGGCTACAGGACATCTAGGAATTATTTCACTTCTTTTAATAATAATAGTTTGTGCTATAGCGCGAGGTCATAAGTACAAGATATCTAAATCGGTGGTTATTGTTTCGTAGTATGCCCAGACAAGAAAGATGACTACGAGGTTGATTGCCACAACCATAGGAGTGGGTACTAGTCACCATCCAATGGATCAGGGAGACAGTTCAAAGACTCAGAGTGAGTCTCTTGCCACTGGTATTTCGCTCCTCCATCACCGGTTAGAGCAGTGGCGTATAAAACCCCTCCGCCTCCCCGCTCCAAAGAAGCACTGTGGGTAAAAGAGGAGTGGAAAACCCTCTTCCATGCCAGGGTACCTCCACTGTTTTGGAAGGACAGGGTCTTGGGGATGTTTTTCTGTTGATGGCTCAGCCGCAGGTCAGGAGCAGCGATTGGAGGCGATAGAGAGACATAGAGGCTGCAACCGAGAGTCCTGCATCCCGCGAGCTCTGAGTTTGAGCCCTCTCATATTCAATGGACGACCTAAAGAGAGTATCCTCAGGACATTATTGATTAAACATATAGGGTATTGAAGGTGATGTGAGCTACAGAGACTGAGGAAGTAGAGTTGGCGGCTTTGACCACATGGATGTGGCTATGGCTGCAGGTATGAGGCTTAGGCTTGATCTAGAGGAGCTTATGCACCACTCACTCGAGCGGGAAGAGTTCTCCTGTGGCTTTTTGCACCAGTATCTACCCTGGGAGCTTCGATAGGATCAGGTTGAGTAGTTTTTTGCACCTAGGAGCAGGGTAGTATAAGTGTGCGTGAGTATTGTCTTCGAGCTTGATTCTTCTACTGTGTGTGATGCTCCGCACATGATTCGTAGGATGGAGGATAGAGTTCATCGGTTTGTGTTGGGATCGGGGCTTCACATAGCTCGAGAGATTGTTTGGGGATATCTACTCAAGAGGACATGGACATTGCTTGAATTTAGGCTTTCGCCCGTAGGGCGGAGGATTTGGTTCATCAATTATGGGATACTCAGAGACAGCGGTGGGAGAGAAGGAAGAGAGCTGGGGATTGTGGGTCCTTGCTGTAGGGCTGCAGACGCTACGCTCATCCGTGCACCGCTAGGGCTCTAGAGTGCCTACCCGCCTGTGGATAGAAGAGACCAAAGGCTCCGCCTCCATCTAGCCTCAACGATGGGATGGGCAGTGGTAGAGGAGACCACCATTGCCGCCTTTTCCTCAATGTGGGATCTCATTTAGGTCGCTGCCGCTCGAGGTAGAATGTATGCTATCGCTATGGCAAAATAGGGAACATTACGAGGGATTGTTCGCATAGGGTCGAGGTGATTAGGCAAGATCAATGGTTAAGCTTTGTCATCCTCTATTCGACCACCCATACTCTAATGCTTAGTTTGTGTAGTAGGTTGAGTTAGGTGAGAAAGAGGGAGAGGCTTCTGTTCTAGGGTAACCTGTAATGTCTTTGTGCTTTGGGCGATTCGCAAGACCAAGAGGTTCACCCGATGTTGTTACAATACTGGAGCTATTTATATTCGTGCAGTATATGTATTGCTTGATCCCGGCTCATAATTTCTTATGTTACACCTGGTTTCTGGCCCATTTGAGACATTCCCAGGTTTATCTATACGACTTGTTGTTTCTACTCCAATTGGCGAATCAAGATAGCTAGACGAGTTTATCGAAACTTTGTAGTATTCATATGTGATAGATCAACCTTAGCTGATCTAGTGAATCTTGAAATGGTCTATTTTGATGTCATTATGTGTATGGATTACTTGGTAGCATGTTATGATAATGTTGATTGCGTATTAAGGTTGTTAGATTCATTTTCCCAAATGAGCTACCCGTGAATGGCAAGTGCAATGTCGCCACGCCTAAAGGTAAGTTTATTTCATGCCTTAAGGCCCAAAAGTTGATATTAAAAGGTTGTATTTCTCTCTTGGTTTGGGTAAGAAACTTGGAATGCGAGTCTGCGATTCTCCAATCCATTTCTATTGTAAATGAGTTCCCCGAGGTCTTTATAGTGATTTGCATGGAATTCCTCCCGAAAGGAGATAGATTTTTCTATTGATTACTTCCCCGGTACTCAGCCTATATCGACCCTTCCTACAAAATGGCTCCAAGAGGAGCTAAGAGAATGGAAGGAGCAGCTTGGGAGATCTGCCGAGAAGGGATTCATTTGACCTAGTGTATTGCCTTAGGGTGCACCCGCCTCTTTATGTGAAGAAAGATGGGTTATTAAGAATGTATATTGACTACAAGCAACTGAATAAGGTGACGATTAAGAACAAGTACCCACTTCACAGCAGATAGATGACCCGTTTGATCAGTTACAAGGTACCGATGCTTCTCAAAGACCGATTTGAGATTTGGGTACCACGCTAGGTGCTAGGGAAGTTGATATCCTTAAGACTCCATCTTCGTAACCAAATATGGATATTATGAGTTCTTAATGATGTCATTCGGAATTACTAATGCCACAAAAAGTTTTATGGATTTGATGAATAGGGTGTTTAGGCCCTTCATTGATGTATTCCTGATTGTCTTTATCGATGACATCCTCGATTTATTCACGACCGTAGGCTACATGCGATCACCCGAGAGTTGTGTTACGTACTCCAAGAGCACACAAGTTTATTGTATGCTAAATTTTCAAGGGTGGAATTTTGGCAACATCTGCGTGCTTTCTTGGTAATGTAATTACGTATGAAGGTATAAGAGTGGATAGTCGCAACAGAGGCAAGAAAGAGTTGGCCCAACCTTGAACTTGCTGTAGGTTCATAGTTTGGGTTTAGCAGTTACTATCGCAGTATTTGTAGAAGGTTTTTCTACTATCTCGTGCCATTGACAAAGTTGTTCATAAAGAAGCTAAGTTTTAGTAGTTAGAGGTATGTGAGGACAAGCTTTCAGAGTTGAAAGATTGGCTGACCTCAATACCTATGTTGACTCTTCCATAAGGTACAAACTAGGGTTACGTGGTTTATTGTGATGCCTCCAGATCGTCTTAGACTGCAGTTATGATGCAACACAACAAATTATTGCCCATGCTTCGAGGAAGCTGAGGAAGCACGAGCAGAATTACCTAACTCATGATCTAGAATTGGCAAAAGAAGGGTGTTTGCGCTCGAAGATCTTCCCAATACTACCTATATGGGGTACACATTTACTTTTACTTGATCATAAGAGCCTTCAGCATACTCCGCCAGAGTTGACTACGCTTTTAGAGAAGGTGTTTAGAATTGCTGAAAGATTATGATAAAGGCATTCTATATCATCTAGGAAAGGCAAATATTGTAGTTGTGCGCTAAGTCACAAATCTATGGGTAGCTTGAGTCAATTCAAAGGATGGGATTGAAATGAAGAAGACTTGCCAAAAGTAGTTGGCTGACTTATATATTTGGTTACTAGATGCCGAAGATAGGGGTGTTATTGTCTAAAACACAGCGTAACCATCCTTGGTAGCTAGTTAAGAAACGAGCAATATGATGATGCGTAGTTAGTCTTAATGAGAGCAGATACCCGCAGCCAGGCCGAGCCTATTTGATTATGGACCCAATGGAGTTCTTAGATACCCTGGGTGGTCTATGTTTACCTAATATGGGTGAGCTACGAGAAAAGATTATGAATAAAGCTCACTACTCTCGATATTCGCACACCAGGTGCTACGAAAATGTATACGTGACCTAAGGAAGCTATATTGGTGGAATTGCATAAAAAGGGATATCATAGGTCTTGTGACTCAATGTCCCAATTTCCAAAGAAGAGAAGGTCGAGCACTAGAGGCCTGGGGTCTAGTGCAGGATAGAATCCAAACAAATGGGAGGTGATTAATATGGATTTTTATTACAGATTGCTCTAACGAGCAAAGCCAACATGATTCTATCTCGTGTAATAGTTGATGCATTAACTAAATCAGCACACTTGCCTCGTTAAGACTACATATGCCGCAGTAGGATTATGCTAGGCTTTATATATGGAGATAGTTCGCCTACATGGCATCCCCTTATCCATTATTTCTGACAGAGGTGCTCAGATCACATCAAACTTTTGAAAGTCTTTCTAAAAGGCCTGGGCACTCGTGTAAGCCTCGCACGCATTTCATCCCTGTGATAGACGGCAAGCTAAACGCACCATTCGATGCTTGAAGATATGTTGCGCGTCCGTGTTTTAGATTTTGGTGAAGTTGATGATCATGTTTTGATTGAGTTGGCCTATAATAACAGCTTCCAGACGAGTATTCAGGATGGCCCCATATCAAGCTTATGTGGGCCAAGAAGTGTAGGTCCCTAGTGGGAAAGTTTTAATTTAGTGAGGTAGCGTTATTGGGGCCGACTTAGTGCACCAGCTATTGACAAAGTGAAACTCATTAGAGATCGACTTTCAGGACGGTCAATGCAAGCAGAGCCTTTATGCGAATGTACGACGTCGAGCACTGGAGTTTGTTGTTGACATTGGGTCTTCCTGAAAATGTCGCCTATGAAAGGTGCTATGTGTCATTTAATAAAGGGAAAGCCGTGACTTAGATATGTCGGGCCTGCTGCAATTTTCCTCAGATAGGCAAAGCAGCTTATGAGCTGGGAGTTGCCTTCTAGAGCTAGCGGAAATCCACCCACTATTTTATTTATCGATGTTGCGGAAGTGTATAGGAGACCCAACCCATGTTATGCCTATCGATGATGTCCGCATTTCGAGGAAAGACCCATATCGAGGTCCCAATTGCTATTCTTGACCGCAAGTCGTGAAACTTCTGGACCAAAGTCACCTCGGTTAAAGTACTATGGCGAAGTAATAACATCGAGGAAGTAACTTGGGAGGCTGAGGAGAAAATGAAGAAGAAATATCCTCACGTATTCACGATGTCGACATTATATTAAGGTATGTGTTTGATACCTAAGTTACTAAGTATCTATTTTGAAGAATATTAAGCGAAATTATTTTCCATTCGAGAACGAATGTTCCTAAGAGGGGGAGAAATGTTACACCCCCAAATTTTTTTGGTGATTATTTGATTTTTGTATTCTATGTTAGGGGAAGTATTGGTTGTATATTGGTCGTAGATGACAAAGAAAATGTGTACGAATGTATGTGAAGTTCATAAGTGAGGGTAAACTTTAAATGACGATATCTCCCAATATATAAATGATTTAGAAGCCCTACTATCAAATTAAAGGCCTTTTGAGTCTATTTTCATAATATTAAATCTATCATCAATTTGAATTCGGAGTAAGAAGTTATGGGTATTTTACCAAAGCACCATGAGCGGTGACGGGGCATGACAATCTAGCACCTCCATCATTCTATTTACTTAAAATCAGAATTTTTTACTTGTAGAAGCATTTCCGTCCTAATCTAAATTGACCAGCATATTAAGAATTCTATTTCTCTCTCAATTCCAGTGTCTAGATAATCAAGGAGGAAACATCAAGCAAAGTTCAAGAAAATCACAAGACAAGTTGAGAATTCATTGACAAGTGTGCTAGGGGCTATCTTGGAGCTCATTTTGAGAAGGTTTTGAAGGTGGTTTTATGCGTTTCAAAATCTGTTTGACTTTGCCTATATATCCATCTTTAGTAGGTATTTAAACAAGAGGAAAGGTAAGGATTTATCTCTTTAAACCTTTCAAATGCAGTTAAAAGAAAATTGGCAATGGCGAGCTGCCGATGGACTATTTTTGAGCTGATTTTTGCTCGCTTTCCTTAGGCTTTTTGGCTGTTTATTTTTCTGGAATCATACTTCATATTGAGGGGAAGAATTAAAGAAAAATTAAGGTAAAATTTCCTCTTGTTTCTCCATCAAAAGTTAGTAAAAACTAGTAGAGAAAATAACTAACCTGTTGATGTTTCCGCATGTAATTGTTGCTATTGTGGATGCCTTTTGTGAGTTATTTTGGGCTGCAATTTGTGTTACATATTGGTATAAATACTTGCTTATGAATTCAAGAGATTGGAAAGGTTAAGGACTGATCATTGAAGTAAGAATAGTTCATCGGAGAAAGGTATGTTAGACCCCGTCCTGTTTTTTAAGCACGATTCGTGCGTTGTGAATTGAATGAGCCAAGAACATCTTTTTTAAAATTATTGAGTAAATGCTGCTTCATTTAAGAATTTAAATTTTCATGTTTGATTGAGGTTAAATGTTGAGATTTTGTCTAGCCCACGTGAGGCATTTAAAGTGGGATATTGTGTTGATTGTTGTCGTAGTTGTACATAGGTTAGAGACCGTGGACATTGTTAGTTGGTCCTTACCGTATCATATATATATACATATACATATATATATATATATGTATATATATGTATATATTTGTCTATGTGTGTGTGTGTGAGTGAGTGATGTTAACCGTGTTTAAAGGTCTAGCTGTTAACCGAAATTGGTGAAAGAGCCAAGATGATGATGTGTAAACGATTTGGGCCAAGTAAAGACGTCGCAAGTTATTAAGGGTAAATGAACTTATTTAATTAGGGATTTTCTTTGTTATGGTTATCCTTTATCTTATGTGTATCTTATGAAATATGAGGACAAGGGAAGATTTCACAATCCCTTTCCCTTAAGCCGAATGTGGACAAGCTAGAGAGTCTCGAGCCCAACGCCGTTGAACATGATCTATAAATCTTGTTGAAACCTTAGGTCATTTGTAGTTTTTTATGATTTATACAAGTTCTGAATACATGTATTTAAGTGTTATTTTCTAGCTTTACATATTATACGTGTGCTCACTGAATTATACGAGGAGGCTTATGCTAGCCATGTATTTAGTAATCATCATTTCTATGCTATAATGGTAAATTTACCCAAAAGATAAGCCATATTGGCTCCATTTCTTAATATGATTAATATTTATTATTTTACCCCGGTGTGGTACACCGGATGGATGGATTTACCCCTATGTGGTACACCGGCTAGAGGCATTTTTAGTCTTACCCGTTGTGGTACATTGGCCGCATGAATTTTACATGAATTTTATGGTTGGTTGGTCAATTACATTTCAGCTTATTGTTTTTATTGTGCATTTGATGGTTGCATTTACACTTCAATATTGAGTTATTATCAGGTTTTGATTTTCAGATTCTCTGGGTTGTTATAATTCCTTATTTTTGGCTCAACTATCATTGTTATTTTATATGTTTGGCGCTTTCATCCTTAGATACTAGTACATTTTATTCATCATTTAGAGACTCACTGTTAATGTATTTATCTTGGTTGGTTGTGACAAGGTCTTGGTTTGGCCTTAGTATTACATTTTCGACGCCATAGCCGGCTTCGATCAATCATGAATCGAATACCGCTGGAGCCCTACCCCACTTTTTGGGCCGGGATGCTCATGACTTTATATTTCTCAAATTTAGATTTAAGAGTTGTAGTCCTTACCTTATGATATACTAATTTTTATTTATATGCATGATTTCAGTTAACATTTACTCAGCATGTTTTACTAACCTTACATACTCAATACATTCCAAGTACTAGCCGTATATTATATGTTGTATCATTTCATGATACAAAAAGTCCGCATCTACTGTACCCATTTTTTCCTTAAGTCCATCTCCCGTAATTATCAGCTTGCTGCCCCGAGCCTGCCACCCCTGGGCGTAACATGGTACTTGAAGCCATAAGTGACCCTAAGTTAACCCTAGTCTATTAGTAACCGGCATTTTGAGTAAACAAGCACAACGAAACTTTGAAATAAAATCATAAAAATATTTATGAGGGATAAGTCCTAAAATATAAAGTTCAAACAATTGAATAATATTGATAAATCCGAAAATCATGTCTCATTCAAAGCCATCTAATAGAGGAGTTGCTGGGACAAACCCCAGCTAACTCTAAGTCTAACTAAAACTTATACATGACTCAAAGAAGGGAAATAGTTCCTGATGATTTAGAGGACCCACACTTCAACTAGAATGATGAAGAATTTAACCATGGTAAACGCACCTGATGATTCCTCAGAACCTGCGCCTATATCATGAAATGATACCTACCATAAAAGTATGCGTGAAGTGGTCTTTGAATGAACTGAGTAAGTGGGAGAAACATAACTGAATATAAAGCCCAAACCGAAATGACACGCAATGACCAATGAGTAAGCTGAATCCCGAACTACTAATATAAACCGGTGTGATCAAGATGACCCGTTCAATGGTCAAGGGAATGCCCTAAGTCCGAAACACTAAAATCTCGAGATACTATACCGAACTAAGTTGTTTATTCTCGATATGGACTGATTGACTACCGGGAGAGTCAATAACCGACATTTAACCATGTGAGCTAGACGTGGAGTCTGATGTATACACCCCAATGGTAGGACCCAATATACCTTGCCAGGGTATAAAGGCATGGATTAAGTGATCACAAAAGTCTTGGCCAATCGGCCAAGTAATACTGTAACCTATGCTGGCAACGTACTGGGAACCTAGGTGTGTCGGAACCCCCTACCACTCCTAAGTGCCAAGTCCTAATCTCCCACTAGAAAACCTAAACTAAACTACTAACTGACAGCTCGAAACTAGGGTCCAAGACTAGTTAGGGACGTATAAATGCATGTACCGTGAGAGTCTTATCGGACCAGAATCTGAAATTGGGCTCTAGATCGTCGAGCTTCTTATCCGGAAGCGTCGTGACCATCTAAGAACAAGTTGTAATTGAATGAGGGTCCTGGGCTGGCCGAGCTATATACTATAGCCGTCAAGTGACTGCCTAATGGACGAAAACTATAAGTCTAAGTCTGATAACTGAGAGCACACCGATGACACCTCGAAATAAGACTGAAGCTTCAAACCATCAAGACAATTTTCTGAATATCACCTGAGGATTCTAGCATTCATCTTATCAAACTTATGACATTCGAGAGATTCTAGGTTCTAACCTGTCCAGGACTACTAGAAGCTAATAGGAGAATTCAACTTATTCTAACAACATGGAGTTTCATAATATGGAGAAATTTCGGGAATCATAGGAATTTCATTCAACAAACTAAAGTCATCTCGATTCATGGATATTACCCAACTTACGTATAGCAAGAAATTCTCTAGAATTCAACCTAAAGCATTCTTCATCACTAGAGGGAATTAAACAAGCAAAATCATACTTGAAAGTTAGGGCTTAGATTCATCATTGTATAAACACTGATAATTTGATAAGAATTTAAGGGGATCATGGTCACACATACACGAACATCGTTTCTATGAAATCAACGAAAATAACTCATGAAGCCTCTTTTCATACTCGAAAACCTGGCTTAAAACCGGACAGAGGAAGTTGAGGAGGATTTTGGGGACACAAGGAAGCACAATCCTTGCTAAACTCCCACATACCTGAGTTAAGTCTTCTGAAGAAGGAGACTTGAACAACTACAATGGATAAAAACCTACGCTTGGTTGAGAGTTTCTTGGAGAGAACCTTTTGATGAGATTTTTTCCGAGAAATAACGTGAGAATAGCTGGAGGAACCTCCCAACCCTCTAATAAGTCTGATTTGACGACTCAAAACTGACGTGTTTAGGAGTTGAGAATAGGAAGTTACTAAATAGCCCTTAGAAATTGCTGAAACTGTCAGGTGACCCTAACGGGTGAGCTAACGAAGTCGTGGTGACTAACCACAAACTGTGTGGCTACCCCCGGGCTGCAGACTGCCTGGGATCTCAAAGGGGTTACCACGGTGGAACCTAATGAGGTCATATTCATGACCACGACTGTGGTCACCGCTGTGGACCATACTATCTCATTTTAGATTTAATGCTAAGTCCCATAATGAGTCACTTAACGAGTTGTTGCCATTGGTGATGACTCATTTTACCCACTCATCGAGTATACTAGTCAACTAAAACATTCCGAACTCGTGCCCGACCACTAGGGATTTAACAGTCGTGGGTGACCACGACTGCGGACGTCCCTCGTTTGGTACACTGTCCCCCTCCTTTACATATTTCGCCTTTCTCTCATGGTTCACCTAACGAGTCGTGAGGTTGCCTAACGACTCGTCAGGTGGGTTGTCCAAGAACTTTTGTAGTTTTCATCTTTCCCTGCTTTTATCTCTCCCTTGTAAACATTCATCTCAAATGTTAGAAAACACACATGAAGCAAAAATAACAATCAAAAAATCTTCGAATACTTCTCATTTAGCTCCACAACTACTGCAATGACTATCTCTGTTTCAAAATACATATCTCAACCAGCTTACTTATCATACATACATTCAAAAACATAAAAAGAGACTTGAACATCTCGAACTGAGTCATGAAAACTAAACTCGAATTCTAGGGTTATAGCTAATATCTCAAGTTGTGCTGAGTTTGGTAAATCGCGCGGTATTTGACTATCATATCTGCTTCGGCCTCCCACGTAGCTCCCTCAACCTGTTGATTCTCCATAAGACTTTTTGATCGAATCTATTTCCTTGTTCCTCGCCCACGCACCCGACGTCAAGGATTCGGATCGGTACTTCATATGAGGGGCTATCTTTTAAATTCTACACTCGTCCAATGGCACAATTGGAGGTTGGGCTCCCAATGCATTTTTCAAAAGCGAGACATGGAAAACTAGGTGTACAACTGTTAGTTCTGAAGGTAACTCAGTTCATAAGCCACATTGCCGATAAGCCTCAAAATCCTATAAGGTACAACATACCCTAGCAAAGCTTCCCTTTCTCTCCAAACCTCATCACCCCTTTCTCTATGGGCTTAAATTTTTTAGGTATACTCCGCCATCAACTCCGCAACTCCAACTCTTCTTCTCACACCGGCATAAGATTTCTAGCAGCTCTAAGCTATTTTCAGCCTATCTGATGAGTTAAACTTTCTGCATTGCCTCATCAACCGAGTTTGGCCCTATCAAGGTGGCTTCACAAACTTCAAACCACCTATAGGAGATCTAAATCTTCTACCATATAATGCTTCAAATGGGCTATCTCGGATGCTAGAATGGTAGTTGTTGTTGTACGCAAACTAGGTAAGATGCAAATGGTCATCCCTATTACCCTTAAAATCTATCATGCACGCCAGCATATCTTTTAGAGTCTCGAATAGTTCACTCATCTTTCCCATCCGTCCGCTGGTGAAAAGCCGTACTAAGCTTGACCTGAGTGCTTAGTCCCTTCTGACAAGACTTCTAGAAATGGAGGTGAACTAGGTACCCTGTCCGAAATAATGGCCAATGGCACCCCATAAAGTCTACCCAACTCACGGATATAAAGTTTAGCATAATCCCCAAATTCAATCGTGGTTTTGATTGGGAGGAAATGTGCCGACTTAGTCATTCGGTCTACTATTACCCATATTAAGTCATGCTATCGACGAGTCCGGAGGTAGACTCGTGATGAAGTCCATATTTGCTTCTTCTCACT
Organism: Datura stramonium; assembly: GCA_018107945.1. Classification (NCBI taxonomy): domain Eukaryota; kingdom Viridiplantae; phylum Streptophyta; class Magnoliopsida; order Solanales; family Solanaceae; genus Datura; species Datura stramonium. Next base: position 32,152 of record JACEIK010002642.1, read on the forward strand.
TCCAGGTGGGTATGTTGGATATCCCGGGGTCATGTCTCCCCGGTCTCGGTGCTCTACCTCGACTTGCCGGGTGCCTGTGCATTGAAGCTATAAAGTTCAACAATGTCTTCTTCATGTAATTCCACCAGTAAATATCCTGCAAATAGCAGTACATTTTGGTAGCACCAGGGTGGATGGTGTATCTCGAGTTGTGTACCTCAGCCGCATTCACTCGTCTCACCACCAACATTCGGCATGCACACCCGCTCTCGTAAACTTAAGCACCCCATCTCTATTGGGAGAAAGCATCAACCTCCTTTCTGAGGATTGCTTTATGTTTAAGTAGAACTGGATCTTCATCTTGTCTGGACTTAACTTCTATTAATAAGGATGAATTGACCCGCTTTTGTATTACATGCCACCTCACTCGACCTACCAACTGTATTCCCTAACCTAGTTAGTTCATGAACTTCTTCCACTAGCCTTCTTGCCTTTGTTAATGTGAGCTACACTTCCATAGACCGCTCCGTTTAGTGCGTCAGCCACCTCACGTTGGCCTTGGCTGGGTGATACAAGACACTCATGTCATAATCCTTTAGCACCTAACCACCGTCTCTAACGCAAGTTTAGGTCCTTATGGATGAACACATCGAAGGATCTTGTGGGTTTGTGAACACGTCTTCGTGAGCTCCATATAAGTAGTGTCTCCATATTTTCAATGCGAATACTCACTGTCACTAACCTGGGTCATGAGTTGGATTAATTCTTCTCATGAACTTTGAGCTGTCCGGGAGGCGTAGGCTATCATCTTGCCCCGCCGCATCGCACGCAACCGAGTCCAACTCTTGAAACATCACAATATACAAAAACCCATCTATTCCTTCGGCAAAATGGTCACAATTGGAGCAGTAGTGAGTCGAGCCTTTAACTTCCCGAAAACTTTTCTCACACTCATCCGACCACCGAAATTTCACCTTTTTCTCAAGTTAACTTGGTCGAGGGGATCATAAAGAAGAGAAACTCACAAACAATTGGTAATAACCTACTAAGCCTGTAGGAAACTCCTATTTCCGTAGGTGAGGTAGGTCTAGGCCTATCCTTCACCGATGCTATTTTATGAGGGTCTACATGTAAGCCCCCTCACCCGATACCGTATGACCTAAGAATGTCACAAACTTCAACCTGAATTCACACTTGCCGAACTTGGTGAATAACTGACAATCTCTGAGGGTCTGTATATCCTTAGGTGATTAGCATGCTCTTCCTATTTCTTCAAGAGACTAATGTCATCGATAAATACAAATGACAAACATATCTAGTTACCGTTGAAAACCCTATTCATCAAATCCATGAAGGTCAGCCGGGGACGTTAGTTAACCTAAAGGACATCACCATAAACTCGTAGTGACCATACTGAGTTCTGAATGTTGCTTTGAAGCGTCACACTCCCTTCGACCCTTAACCGATGGTATCCCGACTTGAGATCAATCTTTGGACAAACAACTTGCTCCCCGAAGTTGGTCAAATAGGTCATGAATTCTGTGTAGGGGGTATCTGTTCTTAACTGTGACCTTGTTCAGCAGACGGTAATCTATGCACATTCTGAGGGTATCATCTTTCTTACGCACGAAAAGAAATGGAGCACCCCATAGGGAGATGCTGGGTCTGATTAAAACCTTTAACAATAAGATCTTTTAGTCGCTCCTTAAGCTCAACCTGAGCCATTCCATAAGGAGGGACGAATATGGGTTGAGTATTTGGGAGGAGATCTATTCCAGTCTATTCCATTCGTGGGAACTCCGAGAAGATCCTCGCAAGAACATCTAGGAACTCACTGACTTGAACCGCCCGGATGGTCGGGATCTCGTAGTTGGAATCCTTGACCTGAACCAGATGATATATATATATATATACTTTGGAACTGAGTTTCTGGGCCTTAAGGTAAGAAAAACCTACCAAGTTAGGGCGCTGAATCGTCGCCCGACAATTGTAAAGCCGCTCATTAGGAAATTGGAATTTGACAACTCTAGTTCTACAATCAATCGAGACATAGCAAGAGTTTAACCAATCCATGCCAAGAATAAGGTTGAAGTCGACCTTGTGTAGCTCTACGAGATCAGCTGGAATTACTTCTGACTCAAGACTGAAACTAGGTACTTTATACACCCAACTGGGCTCTAACCGACTCGCTAACCGGGGTGGAACCGAGAAACGGTTCTGAGGAGCATCTCCCCCGTACTTATACATAACTGAACTACTATATACGGAGTCACGAATGAAAGAGTATCTCCTGGATCTAAGAGGTCATATACGTCTAGATGGAAGAGACGTAACATACCAATGACTATGTCAGGGGAACTTTCTTGATCTTGATGAGAAGATAGAGCATAGAAATGACTTAGCGCTTGACCGCCATCCGTACCGATGAGTTGGCCTGCTGAGCTGGACGTCCTGCTGGAGCTGCTGGGAGGTAGTGGATTGTGATCTCCTGCCTTGTTGATGGGAACTCCCCAAGCCTCGTGTCCAAGCTTGGTCCACACCAAATCGCCCCCTCTCGTCCCTAAAGGCATTCTCCTCGGGTGATTCGTACCACACTTGGGACAAGCTGGATACTTATTCCCAGCACAGGAGCCTGAGACTGAGTGCGAGATGACCTTACCCCCAATCCTGGGCGGGATTGAAAAGTTGGGGCACTCGCCGAGTTAGGGTGTTGGGACCTCTACCGTGCCGTTGTGGCCGGCCACCACCACCAAAGACTGTGGATAAAATTTGAATGACCAATTCTGCCCACTTTTTCTTACGTTCCATATCTTTCAGCTTTGCCTCAATCTGCTGGGCATACAAAATTAAGCTAGAGACGTCCATATCCTTGATTAGCATTGCGTCCCGCACTCCGAGGACCACACATTACCCATTTATGAACCTTAACATGCGAGCCCTTACTGTCTACTATCTTCTGAGCATACTTTGATAGTATGGTAAACTCAGAGCATATTCCTCCACTGTTCTATTGCCCTGATGCACACCATAAATTACGCCATCTTAGCCTCCTCGCCTCCCGAGGGAAAAAACTGCCCGAAAAGCCGCTGGGAATTCTTCCCCACTCCACTGCCCTACTCATTGGTCGTCCTTCCTTCAACTGGTCATGCCAGACTTGGGCTACTCCTTTCACTGTAAGCCAAATCAGCACTTTCGTAGAACCGACCCATAATTTGGGTGATTTTTCTAATCTCATCTACAAAACCTCAAGGGGTCCTCTCCCACCTTCGTCTCCATGAAATCTCGGGAGGGTTCATTCAGGTAAAATCCCGCACCTGAGCAGCAGCTACAGACCTATTTGTGGCTACCGAAACCACCTGCCGGTTTACTCCGGTTGGGTGACTATTTGAGCTACCAATTCTAATGGCCGCCCGAAATCCTGAGGTGGATATGGACAATCTTGAGGAGCTTCCGAGCCTGGATGGGGTAGGTCTCGTTGACATTAGCAGCCCTTCTCCAATTACCACGTCTGGGAGGTATGGTTCATTGAAACAAAATAGAGCATGAATTAGAAGGACATTTCTGGAATTTGAACTTTAACGCACGATAAAGAATAAGAACAAAAGAGAATTTTCCTAAATAACATCTCGTAACCTCCTCGTACAAGTGTGGCGCACTTCACACTCCATGAAGAGGACTCTACTGATGCGATCAGACTTTCCGGAGGACACTTCCAAACCTAGGGCTCAGATACCAAGCTTGTCATGCCCCGAGCCTACACTTTGGGCGTAACGCGGTACTAGAAGCCACAAGTTACCCCAAGTCAACTCTGGGTCTATCAGTTACTAGCATTTTGAGTAAACAAGCACAATGAAACTTGAAATAAAATCATAAAATATTTATGAGGGGTAAGTCTGAAAATAAAGTTCAAACAATAGAATAATACTAATAAATTTGAAAATCATGTCCTGCCTAAAAGCCATCTAATACAGGAGTTGTTTGGACAGTCCCCAACCTAACTCTAAGTCTAACTGAAACTAATACATGACTAAAAGAAGGGAAATAGTGCCCTCAGATGTTGAGGACCGCCACTTCAACTGCTGCGGTGAAAAATTTGAACCGCTGCACCAACGATGCAGAAACCAGAATCTACACTCATCATGAAATGACAAAGATAAAAGTATGCGTCACTACTTTGAATGTATTGAGTAAGTCGGAGAAACATACTTGAATATAAAGTATAAACTGAAATGACATGAAATGACAAACTGGTAAGATGAACTAAACTACTAATATAATTTGAGGTGGTCAAGATGACCCCTGGGTTCGATGGTCAAGGCACAGTCTGCTTGAAACATCGAATCCGAGATACCGACCGAACCGAGCTGCTTATTCCGATACTGGAAGAACACTGTTGGAGAGTCTATAACCAACATTTAACCACATGAGCTAGACATGGAGTCCGACGTATACACCCCACGAGGGACCCAATATACCTTGCTAGGGTATAATGGCATGAACTGAGTGATCACAAAAGTCTCAAATAATTGAGCCAAGTAATACTCAGAATCCCACACTGGCAAAGTAGTTTTAGGAACCTTGGTATGCTGGAACCCCAGCCCGTTCGGTGCTAAGTCCTACTCCCACTGGAAAACCTAAACTAAAATACTAAGCCGATAGCTCCTCAAACCGGGGTCCAAGATTAGTCGTGGACGTATAACCGCATGTACCTTGAGTCTTATTGGACCGTAATCCGAAACTGGTTCTAGACTAGTTAGCTGCTTATCTTAAAGTGTCAGACCGTCTAAGAACAAGCTGTAACCGAACTAATTTAGGGATGGTCATAGCTATATTCTAGATTGTCATGCCGCCAATGGACCAAAAAAACTATAAGTCTAAGTCTCGACGCCGACACCGTGACGCACCAATGACACCTCAAAATAATACCGAGGTCAAACCGACGCTGACAATTTTCTAAATATCACCTAGGATTCTAGAATTTGACCGATACTAAACTATAAGTGATTTTGGAGAGATTCTAGGTTCTAACCGGTCTAGACTACTACCGCCTAATAGAGAATTCAATTTTATTCCAACAACATGGGAGTTTCATAGTATAGAGAATTTTCAAGAATCATAGAAATTTCTTTCAACGGACTAAAGTCATTTTGATTCATGGGATATTTACCTAACATAATGTGATAGCAAGAAATTCTAGGAATTCCCGCCCAAAGCATTCTTCATTCATTAGAGGAAATTTAACAAGAAAATCATAATTCGAAAGTTAGGGCTTACTTATCTTTTGTATAAACACTCGACACTGATAAGAAATTTATGGGGATCATATCAACAATATACACGAACATCATTCTAAGTGAAATTAATGAAAATAACTCATGAAGCCTTTCCACATGAAAACTTAGGGCTTAAAACTAATAAGAAGTTGAGGAGGATTTTAGGACACAAGTGGAAGGAAAATCCTTCCTAAAACCCCACATACGGAGTTAAGGTATCTTGAAGAAGGAGACTTGAATGAGATTTTCGCAATGGAGAAAAACCCTACGCTTGGTTGAGAGTTTCTTGAGAGAACCTTCAATGATTTTCTGAGAAATAACGTGAGAATGAGGGAAGGAACCGTCTCAACCCTATAATAAGTTTTATTTTACATTCAAAATGACGTGGTTTAAAGCTTAGGATAATAAAAAGTTACCAACAGCTCCTTTAGAAATTAATTGGAAAACTCACAGGTGCCCCTAACGAGTCGTGGTGACTAACCATGATTTGTGGTCACTCCACGTACACTTCCTGGGATCCCAAGTAGGTCACCACGAGGGACCTAATGAGTCGTCATCTATGACCATGACTCTTCAGTCGGGGCCGTGACCACACCGTGTCTTTTTGGATATTTAATGCTAAGTTCCATAACGAGTCACTTGATGAGTCATTGCCACAAGTCATGACTCGTTTCACCCACTCGTCGAGTATACTAGTCAACTCCAAATATTCCCAACCTCTCAAAGCCCGACCATGGATGACTTAGCGGGTCGTGGTCGGTAACCACGACTTGTGATGTCCCTCGTTAGGTACACTCGCCTCCCTACTTACATTATCCCGCCTCTCCGCACGACTCATCTAACAAGTAATGAGGTTGCCTAACAACTCACAAGGGGTCTGCCTTGCAATATTTCTACTGGCTTAGATTTCCCGTTTTTATGCCCTGGAATGGGATTTTGAGTTTCCGGGGTGTTACAACAGTTCTCATCGTTCGTGAGTCCTCATATTTCGAGGACCTTCGCCTTAGCATTGAGTTATGTTATTTCAAAATTCAAGTTTTAGTGATCTAGTTATGGATGTTGTCCCATCAACTCATAGACATGTTAGAGGCTTATCTAAAAAATATATTGAATTTCAGCTTTGTCGAGAGTACACTCTGTTTTATGATTGTTATGTTATTCCATATTACGCTATTCATGTTTAAGTATCATATTCTCATGATGTATGTCCTTTAGTTAGCATGTTCATGTCATGAGTCGACTTGGGGCCATTCATGGTTCCAGGTTTGGCGTCTCGGATCCAGGGTCTCAACTCAGGTCATAACAATTTCTTACCATCAAAACTACCGATTCAATTGAGGATTATGATAGATTGAACATTTGGGAGTTAGTTAGTTTCATGGAGTTCCCTTTTCCATCATATTAGATAGAGGTACTCGCTTTACCTCAATTTTGAGATCATTTTAGAAGGGACTTGGTATTCAATTCAAGCTTTAGCACAGCTTTTCACCTGCGTATAGATGGTCGCCGACTGACCATTTAGACTTTTGAGGATATATTGAGAGCGTGCGTGATTGATTTTAAGGGTAGTTGAGATCATTTGCCTCTCATCGAAGTTTGCTTACAATAACAATTACCACCGCAACATGGGCTCGCTTGAGGCTCTTAGCAAGAGGTGTAGATCGCTCTATTGGATGGTTTGAGGTAGGTGAGGCTACACGATAAACAGACCAAGTCTATGTGGTTGGTGAGAAAAGTTCATCTGCTTAGAGGCTGAAATCATCTTGTGCCGACGAATCTACAAAGGATATGAGAAGGAGAAAACTTGAGTTTGAGGTTGACGATTGGGTATTTCAAGGTATCTCCCATGAAGGAGTTATGTAGTTTGGAAAAAGTGAAGCCAAGTCTCCGTTATATTGGTCCTTATTGGATTTTGAGGCAAGTTAGAAAAGTGACATATGAGCTGGAACTACTAGCGAAATTAGCTTCGGTACATCTAGTTTTCCATGTATCTCTATTGAAAAAGTGCATTGATGACTTGTCCTTGGTTGTTCTCAAGGTTGGAGAGTATAGGTGTGAAAAATAGCATACCTATGAGGAGGTTTCCGTTTAGATTCTTGATTATCGTTCATAGCTGAGAAATAAAGAAGTAGCTTCAACGAAGGTGTTGCGGGAGGAATCAACTTGTTAAGGGAGCCACATGGGAAGCCGAAGTAGATATAATAGCTAGATACCCGCATCTTTCCCTTCCAACTCGGGCCCATCATGAGGCACGCTTTCCTCCTTAGTACTCTAATCAATTTCATGTCAAGTTCATGTCTCTCGGCTTCATTTCATGTTTTAGCATATATGTATGTTTCATGAATACAATTCAGCCATGTGTGTAAGTCCCGAGTCGCCACTTACCGCGCCAGCTATTCAATAATTGGGATTGAAGTTCTATTTCCAAAATTTTAGTATGCTCAATCCATATTCAAGGAAGAATTTTAGGGGGAGATAATATAATACCCTGAAAGCCTAAGATCGTAATCTGCAGGAAGTGGAGAAAATAGAAAAATATGCACTGGTCATTCGTAATGACTCATCGTGTGACCCGTTGAGTCACTTGATGGATCATTCAAAGGACCTATTAAGTATGCAAGAGTGGACGAAAAGGAAAGAATATGTAGTAGTAACGTGTCAAGGAAATCCACTCTATCGTAGTACCCAACGAGTCATTGGCTGGTCGTTGGGTGGTGTAGAGTTGGAATTAGAGGACTTTAGGCTCCGACAGATGGGATGACGAGTCGTCATGTTGCTCCACTGTCATTCTATGATTAGTCAAGTGTGTAGATTTGAAGAAAGGGTCAAAATTCCAGTGGTGGCAATAAGTCCGTAGCACGAGTCATCTCGGGTAACCCAATGACTCATTAGGTCACTCATGGTGCATCATGGTCATTTTTCCGTATAATTCACAAAGGGTATTTTCATAAATCCTAAGCTCCTAAGTCTAAACTACGCCGTTTTATCCCTAAAGGGAGTGTTTTAATAGGGTTTAACCTATATCATGATATTAGGGCTCCCCCATGTACACAAAGCTTGAATTCTCTTGGAAGATAAATCTAGAATTCTCTCAATTCTTCCCCAATTCTTTTGGTCATTCAAGGATAATTTGAGAATCAATTTACCTAGGTACGTAGGGACTATGAATGAGAGTTTCCTTCACTCATGCTCAAATTTCTCCTCAAGTTCATGAATTCAAGTTCTAATCTAAGTATATGATCTTAGAGGTTATTAACCCAATTTTATAAAAATTCTCTATATGTCTATAGTCAATTTCCCTAATTTTCCAAAGAATATTTTTAAGATTTATGGGTAGATTTTATAAAAATTGATTTAAATTCATGATTCAAAATTATTAGAAATTATGTCCTATTATGTAGTATTTAACCCAACTTAAGAATCATGAACCTTCCACCTACATTTCGTGATAAGAAGAAATTCATGTTCTAGCCATACAAAACCGATTCAGACCATTAATACGACTTTCGTATATTTATCCTCAAGGTAAATCAATTCTCAATTTTTCCCAAACTAAGAAAAGATCATATCCTATTAATTCACAACTTCTAATTTCCGTGCTCGAGAAAAACCGGACTTTTTAGATATACATTAACATTGGCCAAACATTAATGCAAAAGAACAAGAATTAATAGAACAACCATGGAAGAAAAGATGAAAAACCAAATGATCAACAATCACATTTCAATACAATTGTTCTTAACCTCAGCAAAAAGTGAAATTAGCCACTCATTTGTGGATTAAACATCATCAAATGAGTGTAAATCATACAAAACAATTGAAAGAAAGGAGAAAGAGATAGAGAAAAACCCTAAGATTTTCGTCCCCTCAACCGCCCGTAACTCACATTCTTGCTCCACCAAGTCGAATAATTAAAATGAACCTAAGTGTTCTATTTATACCGTGGGAATTTTTCTGAATATCAAGCAACGTGTCATGCAGTGCACGCGGAGCACCGCCCTCCGTGACACGGCACAAACGCGGCCCCTTACTGGAATTTGGTCATCTGTGTATTTAATGCCACAAACGTGGCACGCGCATGCAACGCGGAAGCTCGACCAACGTGACACCCGCACAAACGTGCACCTTCACCGGAATTCCAAGTTCCAGGTAATTAGGTCCAACGTACACGGAGGCAATGAGATCCTCCGAACTTTGCCAAATCTTCACTGCAGAATGTAGACCGCGATGGCAAAAGCCGTGACACGGCTCCACGCGAGCCCCTTTAATCCATGCTTTCCTTGGATATTTCCTTGCTCGCTTCCGAGTCCATTTCTGATTCCTCCCAACATGCATCTTAGCTTCATAAAATTATATTTTCCCTGCAAAACAACGCTAATCATGTTGGTTAGTATAAATTCACATTTTACTACAATTTACATGAGAATGTACAAACATCGTTAGATAAACAAGACGAAACGACGCATTTAGTATCACTTGGGCATATAAATCTGCCCAAGATCACCCTCGCTCATGGCTTGATCATACCATTTACTCATCCAAGTCTCATCTCCGCCCTATGCCTCTTCCTCAAGACGTAAATAATTTACCTTCCGATCATGATGTACCTCTTCATTCACTCTTGCTCCTAAGCTTATCACATATTATATTAATCATTCAAACACAACATATCACAGTAAAATATCAATAAATCACACACAAACAAAATTTACACTCATCAAGTGTAACACAACCTAGCCTGGGCTATCTTATGACCAGTCAATTATTATGTTATTTATATTTTAAATTCTATGATGAAGTACAAGTTGGCCCGCCCGCATGTAATACCTTAAAAGTCCCTAAGATCATACCCATGGATTGATGTGAGAAAAAAGTGTGAAAAAATGTTTGCACCAGACATGTGACGACTTGTCAGGGTCACTTAATGGATCATTCCTTGACCCATGAAAGTGGTGCCACTGAGAAGAGTTGCCGCCGGGGTCGGGGCCTCCGAAAGTGTAATGAGTCTGTGACTCCCACAAGTCGTGGGTTGAACCATTGGTTGGGCAAGGTGGAAAACAATATTGAAATCCAGTGATCAAGATGAATAAAGGGATGAGTCGTAGTGCCATTTCATGACTCGTCGAGTGAATCGCTGCCAAGAGACGGGATGATATGTTGTGAGTTTACAACACTTTCGATGCTTAAAATAGAAAATAGCATGGACTTAGGTATGTTTATATGGATATGAGATACTTTTACTTTGATTTCAGGGAAAATAAGTGTTGGAGCAAAAATGTGCAAAAAAAGCCAAAAAATGCAAAAATATAGCTAAGTGTAAGTCTTAGCATTTAGCCGTACCTTTGATAGTACGGTTTACTAAGAACCGTGGTGAAAGTCGGCGTCGATTAAGAGGAAAGCAATATATAATTATCAATATGAGTCGTACCTATATGGTACGAGCTGTAACTAGAGTTTCGGGAATTATTCGAAATTTGCACAAAGGCGTACTTGGTACTGGATGGATTCACTGATCGTAGCAACAACATACGACCTATGCCCCTGAGTCATGGTGAACTTCATAAGATTCTTCTAGACTTGGTAGAACTTCATACCCAACCAACAGTACAAGTTGTAGGGAAAAGGTATGAGTTGTACCACAACACTCATGGAAAACTTCGTAAGATGTCGAGTTCTCAAGGCCGAACCACGATGCATTGTATGACTCAAAGGGTTGTGGTACGAGTCGCACTGCCGCCAAACTTAGAAAAAAAAAAATTCTTGCAAGCAGCCAAGACGTACAAGAAACAGGTACGACCCGGCATAACTGCCATGGGTCGAGGTCCGGCCATGACACACCTATTAATTCGTATATGAAAAATTCTATTAGGTTAGGAAAAGGTTTCTAATGTCTCGTATAAATAGCTTTTATATTTTATTTTAGTCGAGAATATAAAAACGAAGTAGTAGAGGTGTGAAGAATATTATTTGTGAATTTTTATCAAGTTTTTGAGAGCAATTTTTAGGGATCAAATTCTGATTTCCTACATTGTTCTTAACATTGTTCTTTGATATTCAAATCAGGTTTTCCAATTATTGCTATAAGTATTTCATTATGTGTTTGTCTGTGATTGCAAATTGTAATCTTATGACCATGAGAGAGGATAAAACCTCCACAACTAGGGGTTGTGGGAACTATGGTGGATTAACAAAATAGGTTACACAAAAGTGATTCAAAACCAATGCTAAACACTTGTATTGTATTCTCTTTATCTTTAAATGTTTCATAATGCTGTATAATATTAGACTTGCCCACTCCTTACTGATTGAACCTAGAGAAGTAAAGATTAGATAAAGAGAATTACAAGAAAGCCTTTGGTCTTTATGATCATTGTATTAACTTGAGTCAGTGGGTCGCACTATTAAATTTGGAACATATTGATAACGTTATTTTAAAATTGCTCATGAGACTTGACCTCGGTGATTGAGTAAAAGTCATCCAATAGGGACGAACTATTCGCTTGATAAACTCTAGTTATCAGTTCTACAAGTAAGCATTGGGATTGATCACGTAGTAAACTCAAATAGCAGGAACCCATGGGAACACTTACCCTAGTTGTTTGCAAATCTTGGATTTAAATCACGAATATAATTTTTTATTTCATTATTGTTTTATTTGAAACCCCCACTTAGCTATAACTACCTCAAGTTCAATTACCGGCATTAGTTTAGATCTTACCCTTCTCCTATTCTCGTGGGTTCGACCTCAACCTCTTAGTTGGGTTCTTTATTGACAATCGCTTTATACTTTGTCGAAAAGTGTGAGTTTGAGCATTATTAAAAGTGGCACCGTTGAACAGGAATACGGCTAAAATTAGATTAATTGCTTGTATTTGACTTTTTGGTTGTTATTTCATGAATTACGTTTTTGTGGTTTTGATATCCACAAGTTGCCGCGTGGTGAATGTCAAGTACTACCTGAGTGGAAACCCCATGATCTCTATTGGATCTTGAATTCGAAAGAACACCGTGAAAGATGGAGAACTAAGAGAAAAGAGATGCCCGTATTGTCAAGAAGCTAGGCAAGTTGCAGTTTAGGATGCGGAGGATGCTCGAGATGAGGTTGTTAAAACTGGTTGACATGGAATGGGAAAGAGAGGTCAAAGATATGCCCCTCATTTCTTTTCAATGAAGATGACCCGAATATTGAAAAAGCTCCGTCAACCAGCTACTATACCACCACCATTGCTCGTCTGGGCAAAATTTGATATCACTAGCACCATGATACAATTATGGAATATGAAAGGGGTATTTTGTGGTCATGCAGCTGATGATGCCAACCTCGCACTCGATGAACTTCTGCCATTGGAATATGCAAGGCGTACGTGCTTCCTAGAGTCACCAGATGTTATAAGGCTAAGACTCTTTCCTCTTTTCTCTATTTGGGGAAGCCAATTTATGATTATCGGAGTTTCCCAATGACTCCATTACCAATTGAGTGAGCCCAAGCAAGCTTTCATCCTCCAGGATGTCGCAGCTTAAGGATGAAATCTATACTTCGACATCTAAGACTCGAGACACTTCATGAGACCCGGTTGAGGTTCAAGAAGAAGTTGACTAAATGCTCGAACCACAAAAATCCCTTATGACAGCCCGTTGGAGATTTTATATAGATCATTGAACAATAGTACAAAAGCAACAGCGCATTAATGTGGGCGGGAGGAGTACCGATGAGCCACACTTGGGAGAAAGTTTCCACTATTCTAGATAGAGTAACTCAAGACAAACCGAGCATGGCACACCTGAGGAAGAAAAAGCAGCAAAGCCTAATATATATATGTTGTTTGTTTGACTTCAGACCAATGAAGGAAGGAAGAAGAACGTGAACAGGAATTGGCTCATATGTGCACATCATTAGACTTACTTACTAAGCACATCATGGGAGCTAGACCTAGAAAGGTCAACACGATGGGGACACAGGAGCCAGAGCCATGGCCGGACCACTCAAATTTCGAGGAGGAGGCAAACTTTGGACAACCGGGTGGTGGGTTTCCGACCTAACTCTCAAGGATCTGGATAAGAAACTTAGCGCCAAGGTTCTAGAAACCAAGGTTGGAACCAATACAGAGACAATTACAACCAAAACGGCACAGAGACAAAAGCCAAGGTCATTAGTGTTAGGGAGATTGGAGAAGGAATATGGTTAACGCAATGATTCAAATTAGATTGTATGTGCCTCCTAATGTACGTGAGGGGGAGTACACGCCAAAGAAAGCATGATGGTCGAGATGTTAAAGAAGGTGATCCATAAATGATCGCTTGAAAGACATCCGGTAGTGATATATCGCTATGGGTTAGAGAGGAGTCACATGTTACCGCTATCGCTGCATCGAACAGCGCTCGGGCAACTGTCACATCCATGAACCCTAGGAAAGGGTACACTACCTAGAAAAGTAGTCCAAAATACAAATAATAATGGTCACTGCATGGCTGTGATGACTAGGAATGGAAAGATCACAGTTAATCCTCCTATGTCGGTTGTAGTTGAAAGGAAGAAAGAAAGTGTGACTCCACGATGAAGAAGATGGTGGCCGAGAAGGAGCATAATGAGGGATGTCGAGTTGACTCGAGGCTTCAAATATTGAAAACAGTTCGAATCTAAACAAGGAGAAAAGCAAGGAGCTACATAAATTTACAAGGCTTTTCCATGACCATCGTCATTTTTCCTTCAAAGAATGAAGAAGAAGGCGAAGAATGGTAAGTTTTAGAAATTCATGTTAATGCTCAAACAGTTATCTCAGAAAAATGATACCATTGGTCGAGGCATTGGAAACGTATGTCGGGATATGCCAAGTTTATAAAGGACCTTTTCAAGGAAGAAAAGGTTTGTGATTTGGGAGCCACTATTCCGTGCACAATTAGCAATGTTGAGTTCTCAAAGGCACTCTCAAGGAGTTTGGGAGCAAGTAGCAAACCTGATGCGCTGGTTGTGCTTTAAGTAGATGGCTGGGAGTCCCTACACCAACTACTATGCGGCTACCGATGAACACAAAATCTGTGAAGAAGCCCGTGGTGATCCTGCTCGATGTGCTTGTTAAAGTTGATACATTCATATTCCCGACTTCATGATCCTTAATTCCGAGATTGATTTTGAGGTCCCCATCATTTTAGGGCAATCATCCTTTCCATTGGGAGAGCTTTAGTAGATGTGGAGGCTGGCTAGTTGAAGTTCATACTTAATAAAGAAGAGGTCACCTTCAATGTCTGCCGGTCAATGAAGCAAATTTTCAAGGAATATAGTTGTCTCAACAATAGAGGTGATGAATCGTAGTTCCTGACGAAGTGTACGTAGTCAAGAGACTTGTATCGTGTCACAATGTTAAATCAGGCGCTTCTTGGGAGGCAACCCAAGTGGTGGTTTAGTGAATTCTCGAGTAACCGAAATCCACTCGCTTTCATGTCGCGATGTTAAAATCAAGCGCTGAGGCAATCCAAAGTTTATTAGCTTATGTGTGTTCAAAGGTGCAGGAAACAAAAATAGGTAGCAGAAAAATTGTTGACAGGCAGTGCTATGGTTCTTCAAACATGACTCAAAAGAGTGTTATACAAGCCATAGCACGAGTTGTGGTGAGAAGAAGCAGGATGTATTTCAGCTGCATGAGTTTAGGTACTGTTGGTCCTACAAACTCGTAACCTCATTGTATGAGTCGTAGTACTCACTCGGTGGCTATGAACTATGCAAGGCATGAATCACAATGGAAGAAAGACCTATGAGTCATAGTACAAATCGTACCCCCATAGTACGAGTCGTAAGATGTGCTCGTACGTCCATAGTTAGGTTTCTCAATCTCTCTATTACGGGTCAAAGGAAAAGTCGTAAATTTCCAAGACTCATGGTATGAGTTGTGACGGTCAAAATTTTAAAATTCACTCAACTCGGCCTAGATTTTTCATATCTACCCTACACCTCATTTAAACTCAAAATAGTCGTATCTCTCCTCCCACGCTCTCAAACCTAAAGTCACGACCAAACCCATGACTCCCTCACGCCATTCGAAATAAGCAAGCTTATCAAGTAAGTGTATTTGATTTTGATAAAGTATAACCTACAGTGTTTGATGCAAACCTCGTTAATCCCTGAGAGCCCTCTTAATGCTTGAAAAATTAAAAATATTTTTAATATTTTTAATTATATTAGTTTTTTTTTGTTTTTGAATTTAACTTGTAAAAATTATGCATTGAACTATTAAAATTGAGCTACAGTGGTCGTGATTAAAAAGGGAGGAATAGGTAACTCGTAAAACATGTTAAATTCATGCCTCGGACTTGGGGAATTCTCAGTACCCAACACTAAATTGAAATCTCCTACAAACTCGAACCAAAAATAAGGCAAAGGGATGCACTTCACAAGCCTTCCTACGACTTGTGGTTTCATACTACGACTCATAGGATGGCTCGCTGGGACTATCCCAACCAAATTTGTAATAATCACGAGGTACAAATCCTGGTATGGCTCGTGGTTTACTACGAGTCGTACCGACAAATATACCAAGAATCTGAAAAGGATCAAGTCCATAAGATCCTTCCTACGACCTCGTGGAATCGATTTCACGGGTCGTACCATGTCATGAAAAATACGAAACAATTGTTTTAAAGTGGGGAATCCTCACACGAATTCTCATGGTACGGATCATACCTTCATGGTACGAGTTGTACCTCAGAGGCGTAACATTGACTTGAGATATTACGGGTCTCAATACGAATCATACCTAAGATACGACCCGCATCGCTCACCCATGATAAATTGCAGAGGAATTTTCGTGCTTTCTTTTTCTAAAATTTGGAATTCTTAACCCTGTTTATCCACACCTGTACAATGATGTAGAAATGAACATCATCAAAGGCAACTGCTCGGAGGACATTGTTGATGAGACCCTCCGAATCCGAACAAGAGGGAAACTCCCGTAGTGGTTCATTAGAGGAGTACAGACGATACATCGATACCGATGGAACCAAACCATTAGGGCGAAGGTGAAAGCTCAAGCCATGCAAGCACTTCACATCTCGCCGGTGTGCTCCCAATCCGAGGAGGAGCCGAGGAAAGAGCCCGAGCAGAAGAAGAAGCTCTAATAAAGAAGAGGGGTCCGAGGAGGCCCAATCCAACGATGCAACTGGTGAAACTGGGATTAGATGAGGAAGCACCCAATGCCAGGAGAAGACTCGCCTAGGGAGAACCGCACCATTCAAAGGTGTAGTACAGAGCCTGTGTGAAATATATGAATGTGGCATTTCTCTCACCGCCAAAGAAGAAACCTAGCCGGAGCATTCAAGAAGAGTTGTAGATCCTCACTAATTCATTGAAAGAGTTGGAGGAGATGAAGAAGATATTCAACTTCTATGAATTTTAATGGATGTATTAGGGTCCCCGATCGATACACTCTTAGAAATCGTCCAAGAGTTCCACGCCAACGATTTGGCAACCATGGAGCAGAAAGCAAATGAGGGGAAAAAGTTAAAAGATCAGCCTAAGATGGAGAGCGTCCTGTTAGGGAGGTCGGGGCTTGATATATCCGAGCCGCACTATTGCTCGGATATTAAATGTCTACTATACCACCACATGCTACACTAGAATATAAGTATAGGGTGGAGTCTTTAAAAAAGATCAAGTAGCTCGATTTTGATGAGAGGTGGAGGCAGATTCAATGGTTGTCCGGGCGTGATCGCTAAGGGACAATGAAGAGGTAGAATGGGTCACTGGCCAGCAAAGTAGGTCACAAAGAACTCTTTTAAACTTCATAGAAAAGGCCCGCCGCCTGTTATGCGCGGCAGGTTGGCACTGACTATTAATGATAATACCTCAGCACAGACAGAGTAGCTTTGTCGCTTGTATCATGTCCAGATACCCATCAATATCCCGAGGGTCGTTGTTGCAGGGAGACGTGGGGATGCGATTGAGCACTACCATCCCATTCTGGAGTCTCATTTTTTTAGATTTTGCACAAAGATGGGCATCAAGGTGCGTCGTGGTGAGAAGCACCTGATCGGAGGATAGCGAATCACTAATATTGGCATAATCATGATGAGATGAACCCAAAAGAAGCGCCCGACTTTCTGGCCACAATCCCACTATCAATGGAATGGTTGTGGATACACAGGTGAATGCCTCACTCAGCAGGAGCAAGGTGAGACACCGGCTACAGATGTTAGTCATTCAAATGCAGCTCCTAGTACCTCTGCTGCACCACTTACGAGCCTCCCAAGACAAACTCCGGCCGGTACATGCTAGTGCCTTAGGAATTTCTCCAAAGCTGGTCAAGAGACTAACCGTAGTTGAGAAGAAGGTTCAGTCGATGATGAAGAAATTTCAAGCCTTGGTTAAGTGAGATTGAGTCAGCTGCACCGGACCTTGCACGCTATATTAGGGGATGGAGTTCCAGAGAAGATTCAACATGTGTATGGCCGAGAAGACCGATATAGGCAACCTCCATGAGGAGTTGGGGGCTCTTCGGAGTCAAAAGGTCGAGCTATCATCACGACAGCTGGAAATCATAGTAGCCCCCACTCTTCCCGACCTCGATGTTGTTAATGACGAGGAGCTCGACCTAGCTACTTATTAAGAGCCCACAAGAGAAGACAAGAGAAAGGAAAAAGAGGGCTTTCAAGGTTGTTGGAGACGATACCCCAAAGAAAAAGAGAAAGAAAGAGAAAAGAGAGTGCAAGCGGCCAATAGTAGCGTGCACTCACGACGTGCACGCCTGCTCGCTTGAGAGATCTAGAGGAACGGGTAGCTTCACCATAACCTGTGCAGAGCTTGTAAGTGGAAGGGACCCTTCGGGTAAGCCACATTCATCCTCGATGATTCTAGAGACTCTGTAGATATGGCCAATACTACTGAGGGGGTAGCCACTCTTACTGGATACCCATTGAGTGCTGCCACAAGTAGCGCACGATTGCAGCGGAGGTACCTCCACGGATCACGTGAGCGCTAGTGCACCACAGTGTTCCTCTTCCTCCGCTACATTCTATGCTTCGGGGACAAAGCATGCTTTTAAAAGGGGGAAGGGGCAAAATGGTAATTTTTGAGATTTTGATTCATCCGAGGGTTTTTCTTGTCGTGTTTTATTTCCCTCGTAAGTTTATCTAGTAGAACCGATGATATTTAGGGATTTTATTTTTGTGATTTTTGTTTAATTGGAAAGTACCTTATGAGTACTCAGGCAATAAATCGCACTAGTTTTGAATTTGTAAAAAGTAAATTCCGTTTTTAAAAATTTTTTGATGATTAGCTGTGTACTTGAGATTGCAAGCATGATTTCAGGATCTTTTTTATGTCATTTAGTATACTATCATGTATAGTTTTTTTTAAGCCATGAATAAACCGGAGAGGTAGAGTGAATGCAAGACATATACCATGAGTGAATGAGGTCTGATACCTAGCTCAATACTGTGTAGAGGATTTTGGAACTTGCCTCAAGTTGGTCTTTGCATGTGTTTTAGGATGGTTGGTTAGGAAAGGACTATAGGCCATTTTTGTTTAGCCTATTTTTTTCTTAAATGACCCTACCAAAAATACGATTCCCTTTGATCTCGATATTGAGCCTCAAATAGACCATTTTTCCGATTAATCGTACTCCATTTTTTATAATGAATTTGTTTTGGCCATGGTTCTTTTGATATTGTGAACTCCACATAGGCAAAATGTCTAAGTTGATGGTGGATATAGTAGGTGCATAAATAATGGGAAGGTGAAAAAAAGAAGAGAAAAGAAAAAGTTGAAAAATTGAGGTGTGGCGTAATAAAAAGAAAAAGAAAAAGAAAAGAAAAAGAAAAGAAAAAGAAAAATTGAAAGAAAATACAAAATAGAATGATGCATGAAAAGTTTAAAGAAACACACCACACTCATACAAGTGCATAAAAAGGGTGAAAAGGGGAGGGAAAAGTGGAAAGAAGTAAAAACAAGAAAAGTGAAAAATGAAGCCACATGTATGTAGTTCCAAAGGAGGGATTTAGTCACTGTAAAGTTCATCTCTACCATACCTAGCCCAAAAGCCACATTAAGCGTCATGTTTTGTTTTTATTTTCTTTGGTTGAGGACATGCAAAAGTCTTACGTTGAGGGTGTTGATGTGCCGTGAGCTTACAGCTACTTTCAATGCTTAAAACCTGAAAATAGCATGGATTTAGGTAATATTTATATGGATATGAGGCAATTTAACTTTGATTTTAGGAAAATAAGTGTAAGAGCACAAGATGCAAAAAGAAGCCTATAAATGCAAAAAAACAGCCAAGTACAAGTCTCGCACGAGTCGCATTCCTGATTGTACGAGCGTACTAAGAATCGTGGTGAAATTCAAAAAGGTTGGATTAAGAGGAAGGAAACATTCAACTATCGCACGAAGTCATACCAAGATGGTACGAGCCATACCAAGAGTTGTGGAATTGTTCATAGAAACTTTGCACAAAGGCGTGATTCTTCGTATGGATGGACTCACTGATCGTAGCACCAACATATGACCCGTAATTCATGAGCCATGATGAACTTCGAAGATCTTTGCCCAAGACTTGGAAGAACTTAGAAATAACCAATAGTACGAGTTGTAGGAGAAGGTACGAGTCGTACCATAACACTTCGTGGAAAACTTCAGAAGATGTCGATTTCTTAGGGGTCGAGCCATGGATGCATTATATGACTCAAAGGATTGTGGTACAAGTTGTACCAGCCTGCCAACACTTAGACAAATATGCAGCAATTAGGGACATATGAATATATGGACCCGCATAACTTACGGGTCGTGGTCTAGTCGGGTAACACAGTCGGCACCAGATATGGAAAATTCCGTTAGTTTAGGAAAATGTTTCTAATGTCTCGTATAAATATCTTTATGTTTTATTTTAGCCGAGAACATAGAAATGAAGTAGTAGACCTGTGAAGCATATTATTTGTGAATTTTTATAAAGTTTTTTAGAGCACTGCACTAAATTCTTTGATTTTCAAGGATGTTCTTGAGATTGTTGATATTGAAATCAGGCTTCTTCCAATTGTTGATGTAAGTATTTCATTATGTGTTTGTCTATTGTTGGCGTCTACAAGACCTAAAGCAATAATAAAGGGTTCTTTAAGAGTGATGTCGAACCCACAGGACTGGATCAATTAGCAAATTATCAAGTTCAAGTGTGCTATTAACTCACAAGTGTTGATTATACAAGTTTTCATTAAATTATGATTAAATCTAGGGGTGGTCACAAAAATAATCAAACAATATAAGAAGCAAACTAGAGCTAAGGCCGGATAATCATGCAATGCTACACTTTGTGAATGGTTCAAGTATGAATTGCTATCCCAATTTTATTGCACCATGTTCATGGTCTTCGAGCCTCTAAAGACGACAAACTAGCCTCACAACCACATCGTTGAGCGGGATGTGACATCCTAGTTCGTAAGCAATTCAACTACATGGATGTGGTTTACGGGTTTATGCTCTTGATTATGGACTTTCTGGGAATTCTAATCATTTAACTAACTTAGACTTCACAACTACATTTCTACGAGTGGTGGAGTGAAATTCTAAGTCGGTGTCTTGCTATCATCCCAGTTTATCAAATCAAGCAAGGCAAATTAGGTATAATTTCTATCCTAACCGCTAACATAAAAGATAAGAACTTGTCCTACATCTTCTTCTTCTTGCTCAGTTGCTCTTTCAAGCTTTTACCTAAGCTAACGCATTTTGTTTTCATGGTGATCAAGCATTAACAACCATAATATAGAATGTAAGACAAAATAGCAATTAACAACTCAGACCAAAATGAATTCATGCAATTACAACTATATCACGTAACCTCAACTCTAGAGGAAGGGTTTTAGCCACTCATGTTCGTACAAATACTCATAAACATCGTTAAGGTAATGTACTTTACAAAGAACAGATAAAAGAGAAGGTAAATTTGGTGAACCCAGAGTTCTTTTCATTTCTCCTTCTTCTTTGCACGGTTTAATATTTGGCACCCCCTTATTTTAGAAGCCAAGGGTTCAATTTTTAGGTAATATGTGGCCTTTGCCTGTCATGGAATGGCTACGTGGAATGGAGGTGGACGGACAATTTAATTTCCGTGACACCTGAGATATCGTGAATGCACACTGAAAATCACTTAAAATTGACACTGCAATAAGCTTGCCGCGATGGTCGGCGGTGGCACGCTTCCGTGCAGCGCGATGGCCTACGCGACACGGTCACTGTTGCGCAATGCTGGCGTGGCACGCAGGCGCTGGCGCGCAGGTGGCCTGCTTGCTGCCTTCTTCTCGTTCGGGATTGGCGTGGCACGGCGCTGGGCGCGGCACATGCACCGTGTGGCACGCCTGCCCGGCGCGGCCGCCCTGCCACGGCATGGTTCCTGCCGACTTTGCAATTTGCTTCCTATTCCATTCCTCCACTTCACCCATCATAAAATAATCCCTCAAATGCATTTTTAGCCTACAAAAACAAGGACTAATCATGTTGTTGGGGTATATATCCAAATTTACATAAAATCGCACGAGAATATAAATGCATAAATAGACAAACATGACTAAACTAAGTTATAAAATAGCACTTGGGCACGCAATATGTCATGATCATTTACCTCTAACACTAAAAAGCTTGTTCGTCCTCTGGAACAAACCCTTTACATCTCATGCACAGGAAGACTCCCACATAGCTAATTTACAAGACAATTCACGCTACGCTACAATGACTATTTAAGATAGCAAGTTAAAAATAGAGCATGCAAGATTTAAGCATTAAAATTAAATACAACCATGTTAAGACTTCCTAACCTCATGAATCGACTCTCACCTCAGCAAACTCATGCACATCAACCGATCAAGATATCCGACATGAATTTTATCTTTTCATTAAACATGTACCACAACACAAGAAAGTTACCCATTTTCACTCACAAAGTTTCAAAATCACACCATGTATGGGTATATAAATGGAAATTAAGCTCGCTCTCCCAAAGAATTCACATGCATCATGTAGTGACCCATAAGCTTGCCTTTAGTGTATTACTCCACTAATTTACGGATGGTGAACGTAAGATCAACTGTAGACTTAATGTTGTAATGTAAGATAAGGGACGGGTAGGTACTATTATGGATAATAACAGTGGCTATCTTCCCCAAGCGCTTTTAATACATTACACCTTCATTATGGACATCTCTTACTTCA
Source organism: Datura stramonium (assembly GCA_018107945.1). Classification (NCBI taxonomy): domain Eukaryota; kingdom Viridiplantae; phylum Streptophyta; class Magnoliopsida; order Solanales; family Solanaceae; genus Datura; species Datura stramonium. The sequence continues at coordinate 54,586 of JACEIK010002642.1, forward strand.
CTCTCCTGCTTTTCACTCTTAAATTTCTGTCTTCATTTCTTAAGCAATTAGCTTGTTAGTAAGTGAGTACTTAAGCAACTTTTTCATTCATTTGTTTTCTTACTCCCTACCACTAAGCATTTTTCAAACAAGTGCACCTTTGACCTTTCTCAACTCCCATAACTGTTATTTTTCCTTCTTTTTCTCGATTTTCACTCCTTTACTCTTTCGGATTTTTCACTTAAGCGCTTATGAGTTTTGGATGAAATTCAAGGCTAATGAAAGAAAAGGATTAGCTTATGTTGTAGCTATTAAAGAATAAGCTTAAGGATCAATAGGGCTAACTAGGATTAGACATTCAAGGTAGGTAAAGCAAGGGATGCCAAAAATTAGCTCATTCAAAGAAATGCTAAATCATCCTCCTACAATCGACATCCCTCGCTTTCGTTTGTATACACACCAGAAAAGTTCTAGACACTACAATAGCATGGAATATTCGAAAACCTTACACACACAGCACATGCTCAATTCAAGACAAATTCAGCAGACTCTTAACTCAGCTAATCACTAGAATTCATAATTAAGCTTTAAGCCCATAGAGTCACATTCAAGCCTAGGTGTTCCAAATAGGAGTTATACAACTTCTCATGCTTCAAACACTAACCACACTTGTATCTCAAGCCACCATGTATAGCACATAACAAGAACATCAAGCCATCGACTAGCTATGGTTCAAAAAACCAAATAATTTTCCCTCAAGACCCGCCGTCATCCATTCATCATCTCGGAATAGTCCCTAAATATGACTAAAAACAACTATGTACAGACAAAGAAAAAAATTTATTCCTTTGGTTTGTAGTGACCCCCGTCGAGTGAATCGAAAAGAAAACCAACGGGTGGGGAATCGTGCTCAACTCAAAAATTTTCCTCAACCAATACCTATCAAGCACCAAATTCACCCGAAATCATTAAGCACAAAATTTTGAAATTTCTCTCACCCCACACTTGAATCATTCTATGTCCCCAAAGCATCCAATTAAAATTCAAAAAGGGTGAGAAATACTCCCTAGCCTCAGCCTAGCTAACAAAGATGTTTTTCTTCATTTTTGAACAAGAGGGTATTCGACCCCACACTTTCCCTCTTTCATGCTTTCAGCTTCCTCCTCCAAGGGTACTCTGCACTTCCCCTCCATCTCGTGCCTTAATTCTCCACCAAAACAACAACAAGATGAAAATAAACAAAATGAACACAAATGAAAGAAATTAAAATTGTACCCGTGGTACCCTTGTCCTCCCAAGCAAAGCCGCCTTATTTTACGTCGCCGCGGCACGATGCATCAAGTTTCACCACTTTTTCTCAACTTTGAGGATATGAATCTCACCCCTAATTTCTTCTCCAGTTTCCTTATATTCCAGGGTGGTAGGTGGTTCAGTGACCAGCGGTAGATACTTCTCTGCACTTATTGGCCCTTACGTAAGTAAAGTCATTTTGTCTCTGAATCGCAACTTTCGAATATACGGCTTGTTCCTCCTCTGCACCTTTTTTCTACAAGATTGGAAGACTCCTATTTCTAGGTTTTTCAACCAAATTTAATGTCGAGAAATGCTTCCAGTGGGGTATAATACACCTCAAAGTTGAAACTACATTGTGCTTGACCTCCTTACTTGTGTACACCTTCTCCACACATCAACGTCTAACCTGGCTACGAATGTCAAATGGTTGGAACTCTATCTCTCCTTCTTTCATGAATGGATTGGTTATATGTGTGAGACCATCACTGAGACTCTTACGAGCTTCTAACCGTTGAGCTTGTCTCCAAGAACTCACCCTTTTCTTCTCCTTGCGCCCTCTGAAGTATTGGCTAAGATCGCTCACTTGCAAATCAAATCGCTTCAACCTCACCATCATCTCCGTGAACTTTTGACGCTTATCATTTCTAAGGCCTCTCCATTTTTCTTAGTCTGAACTCCAAATACTTCCATTTGCTCCCTCATTGCTTCTGCCTACTCAAGGACCCGTTTTAACATGATTTATATCCGAGCTGGGTGTTCTAAGTCCTCCTTTTCATCATTCATATATACTCATCAAAAAAACAACAAATAGATCATAGTAGGGGCTTGGGAAGGGGAATAAGAATTTGGACAACCATCCCAATGGCCATCTTGACCACCACATATACCGTCAAATTGCAATAGTGTTTCCATAAGTGGAGTCCTCCACACTGCATGTGACTTACCAAAATATGAGTATCCACCATTCAACTAATTTGCGTTCCATGATGTCATGTCAAGAAGGGTATCAGACTAAAAATAAAAAATAAAATAAATCTAAAACTAGTAAAAAAATTTTCAACACTTAAGAAAATTAGACACTAACACAAAACAACAAAAATTCACCAATTTCACTAGTCCTCGGCAACGGCGCCAAAACTTATCGCGCTCCAAATAAGACTTCGCAAGTGTACGCGGTCGTACAAGTAATACAAAGGGCCCTTTCTAAGAGCTGGATGTCGAACCCACTGTGGACTCGGACCAGATTCAAGAAATTATCAAGTTCAAGTGTGATATTAACCCTCACAAAGTTGTTGATTATAGAAGCTTTTGTTAAATTATAATTAAATCTAGGGTGATCACAAAAATAATCTCGAAACAATATAAGAAGCAACTAGAGCTAAGGCCGAATAATCATGCAATGCTACACTTTGTAATGGTTAAAGTATGAAATTATCAATTGTTATCTCACATAGTTGAAAATGCGATGTTCATAGTATTTTGAGCCTCTAATCATGACAAACTAGCCTCACAAACACATCGTTGAGCTGGGATGTGACATCCTAGTTCGTGGGAAATTAACCATGGATGTGGTTTACTTAGGGTTATGCTCTTGATTATGGACTTTCATCCCTCTAATCATTTAACTCAACTTAGCTTCACAACTACTTTATGAGCGGTGATGTGATAATTGTAAGTCGGTGTCTTGCTATCATCCCGTTTATCAAATCAAGCAAGGCAAATTAGGTATAATTTCTATCCTAACCGCGAATCATATCAAAAGATAAGAACTTGCTCCCTACATTTCTCTTCTGCCTGTGGTTGCTCTTTCAAGCTTACCTGCTTTCTTAACGCATTTGTTTTCATGGTGATCACATAAAACAACCATAATATAGAATGTAAGACAAAATAGCAATTAACAACTCAGACCAAAATGAATTCATGCAATTACAATCATATCATGTAACCTCAACTCTAGAGGAAGGGTTTTAGCCACTCATGTTCGTACAAATACTCATAAACATCATATAATGTACTTACAAGAATAGATGGGAAGAGAAGGTAAATTTGGTGAACCCTAGGTGAGTTCTTCACTTCTCCCCTTCTCTTCTTTACGGTTTCCGTAAAATATTTCATGACCCCCTTATTTTGTAGCCAAGGTTCAATTTATAAAATAGGAATGTACAAAAATTTCTCGCCATGGAATGGCTCGCGGGCACGGAGGTGTACGCGCCAATTTACCTCAGGACACGGAGATATTGCGAATGCACACTAGAGATCACTTAAAATTGACACCCATTTCGAATCTTGCCGCGATGTCCTAGCGTGGGCACGCCGCCCGTGTGCTGCGATGGCTCACGTGGAACGGCCACCGCCGCGCAGATGTGCCTGGCGTGGCATGGCACTGGCGCGCAGGTGGCCTGCTTGCTGCCTTCTTCTCGCGCCTCACAATGGCGTGGCACGACGTTGGGCACAGCGTGGCACGTCGCCGGCGCGTCTGGCCTTCTGCCACGCGCACGGCCTGCCGAACTTTGCAATTTGCTTCCCATTTCATTCCTCCACTTCACCCATCATAAATTAATCCCTCAAATGCATTTTTAGCCTACAAAAACAAGGACTAATCATGTTGGTTAGTATATATCCAAATTTACATAAAATTACATGAGAATGTAAATGCGTAAATAGACAAACATGACTAAACTAAGTTATAAAATAGCACTTGGGCACGCAATTATGCCCAAGATCATCTATGAATGCAAATTGTAATCTTATTACCATGAGAGGATAAAACCTCCACAACTAGGGGTTGTGGGAACCATGGTGGATTAACAAAATAGGGTTACACAAAAGTGATTCAAAATCAATGGTAAATACTTGTATTGTATTCTCTTCATCTTTAAATGTTTCATAAAAGTGTACAACGTTAGGACTTGCCCGAATTCTTTACTTTCTTGAACCTAGAGAAGTAAATATTAGACAAAGAGAATTACATCAAAGCCTTTGTCTTTATGATCATTGTATTAACTTGAGTTGTGGTAGCAGGATAGTTAAATTTGGAACATATTGATAAAAGTTAGTTTAAAATCGCTCATGAGACCTGACTTGGTGATTGAGTAAAGTCATCTAATAGGGACGAAACAGCCATTTGGTTGAACCCTAGTTATCAGTTCTGCAAGTAAGTATTGGATTGATCACGTGTGTAAACCCGAAGTAGTTATGAATCCATGGAGAACACTTACCCTAATTATTTGCAAATCTTGATTTAAATCACAAATATAATATTATTTTAACATTGTTTTCTTTGAAACCCCCCAATTTGGAGATAACTCACCAATAAGTTCAATTACCGGTATTAGTCTAGATCTTACCCTATTCCCTATGGGTTCGACCTTAACCTCTTAGTTTGGTTCTTTATTGCCAACATCTGCTTCATACTTTATTAGAAAATGTGATTTTGAGCATTGTCAATGGCTGAAGAAGAAGTATGGAATTCCAGTGGTGGCAACGGGTCAGGGGTTGACCCATTAGGCCACCTCACGATTCCTCCAGTCCTTTGTCGGGACTTGGAGTGTCATTTTTCCTGCAAGATCGGTAAGGGAATTTTTATAATTCTTAAGCTTCCAAGTCCTAAATTACATCATTTTAAGCCTTGAAAGAAGTTTATTAATGGATTTTAACTTATTCTAATTCATTCAACTCCCATGCATCCAAAGTTTAGAAGTTTCCCTTTGAAGATCAAGCTTGAATCACTCAAATTCTTCTCCAAATCTCTTGGGCTTTCAAAGTCAAGTTGAGAATCAGTTTACCCAGGTATGTAGGGATATGAATAAGAGTTTTATTTCACTCCCATGCCTAAATTTCTCCTCAAGTTCATGAATTCAAGTCTTAATTCAAGTTTATGATCTTATGGGGCTTTAGACCAATTTCATGAAATTCTCTATGATTTGTGTATGGATCAATTCTCTTCATATCTCAAAGCATGTTTAAATATTAATGAAAACATTTTATACCTATTTTTATTATAAATTTATGATTCAAGTTTTTAAAAATTATGCCCAACTATGCAAGTTTCGTAAAAAAGTCAAGTTTATGATTCATGATTTCAAGTATGATCAGAAATCTAGCATAATAGAATGTTTATAAACTACTCATATATGAATCTATGATTTTTACTTATGAAGTCTATTTCAAGTATGCTTGATTTTAATATTTGCGCAAGCCCACACATGTTAAGTATGTTTTCATGATTTAGCCAAGGCTAATAAGATCAGTTTATGATATGTTTTAGTGCAAAGACTCCGTATGTGCAAATTCAAGATATATTTTGAGAATATGATTATATGAGCATTATACATGTTTAAGGAGTAGTGTCTAGCACCGAGTAGGCTAGGGGTTCAAAGGTTCCTCGGTCTCATAAACTAAGCACCAACTTAGGGATATATTATGGGACCTCTCAAGAGAGTGTTTCCCCCTCTCAAGGCCACACCGTGATATTACACCTTATTCGTCCTTTGTCCCAGCAAGGCTTAGGATGGCTCTCCTTCACGTGGAGAAGACGTGGGATCATTATATGCTCATACATGATGGTTGTCGGTTATAATGAGTCTCCCATTATTCCTCATGATTTTAGTTATTCATGTTTATAACTTATGATATCATGTTTTACAACAGGTTTGACCCAATGATCATATTACAAGATTTTACTTATCATTTCATCTATGAAAAGTCATATGATTTCTATTTTAGCTTCGGGTCATTCTATTTAGATATCATAATCAACTTATAATTATACATGATTCTGATTCAGATTTCAGCATGCAGTCCTTACTCTTCTGCTCTTATGATTTATGTTTATATGCATTGTTTTCAGTTACAGTTACTCAGCATGTTTTACTTACCTTGCATACTCAGTACATTGAAAGTACTGACCACATACTCTATGCTATATCATTTCATGATATAGGTTCAGGTGATCCAGTTCAGTCTTGCCGATAGCTCGCACCCATCTCAGCCCCGTTCAGCCCTGATTTGGGTGAATCCTCATCATCCGAGGACATTTATCAGTTTAGTTTCATTTTTTCAGTTATGTTTTAGTCTTGGAGATAGATGAAGGGCTTGTCCCAGCATCTCATCAAATAGTAGAGGCTTTTCAGACATAGACTAGTATATTCAACTTTGAGATTAGCGTTGTGATGTTATCATTTGATATACATTTATGTTGCTCAGACTTCCACGTATTCATGTTTCCATTATCAAATTCTTTTTGATGTATGCTCTTTAGTTGTTATGTTCATGCCATGGTTTGATTTGGAGCCATTCGTTGTTCCAGGTCTAGTGTCTGGATCCGGGTCCCAGCTCAGGTCGTGACACCACAATATTGGGCTCCACCGCGGCGACATTGCTATCACTATGACTATCTCGCTGCTGTAGCGGCTCAGGCAATACTCCGATCAGCTCTCCTCCAAGATTTCCCATGGATCATTTCTTCAAAATCTCTCACCCCTCTTATACTTAAACTACATTGATTCCTCACTACAATCAGCCTATCCTCTTCCTCAAGCACTAAAAATTGAATTGATAGAACCAACAAGCGTGGAACACACGTAACAAGGAAAACTTACAGGCCCCATAGCTCTCCTCTCCCATAATTCAAGGATTATGATAAAACCTATACAATGGTTATATCCCACCCCTCAACATTTAATCTCCTCATTATATAGGCAAGAATTTACGACTGACCACTAAAAATTATAATTCCAAAAGATGGACTATATATTATATACACATACATCAACAACAATGATTGAAGATCATTATGCATAAAACCAATTCACTCTCACACACACATCATTTATAGAATATTATTATTGGAACCATAAGCTACGGGTTTCCACATTATGGGAATATCACCATCCCTTCCCTATTTCCTTCATCCCCAGACGCTTACCGAGTATAAATATTCCATGACAATTTACTCAAATTTTGTCCTTACCTATCAATAGCACATCAATTATACGCACGTATATATTTTGCTAACAAAATTCTAACAAGGATGTAGGTAATCCATTACCTACCTGGGCGCCAAGCTATCATCGAGACGTTCCCAGTTGTATGCTTGCATCGAGTCCTGAGTTCTTGCGAAAAATCACAGCTACGGAGGGTGAATCCCTGCCTCCTCTAGCCTCCTAGTTCCTATTCCTGTTCCAAAAAGTCCACTTCCTATTTTTGGGCATTTTTATTAAACCCCTTTCAAGAGAATAGGTTTTTAAAATCCTAACTGAGACAGGAATGTGAAATTCTGGTCCGCGTCACCCGCTGCAGTGAGACCACTTACCGCTACAGTGGTTCCATTATGGCGGAGAACAACCTGTCGTGGCGGACGTATGCCTAAGCCTGCCTAATTGTAACTTTGTCCCTTCGATATCATACGTCACTTGATCTTTTAATTCAGAGAACTTCACCCTATATGGAAAAATTTTAAACTTCCCTTAGCTTAAGTCTTCCAGGTGCTACAACGAGTGGATAGTCATTACATCAGATATTAATTAAAAATCCATTCATCCCTGAATGACCCTACTATGGAGGCGAGGTTTTGCAGTTACCCCAATTTTACCTTGACACCGGTAACGATTTCATTTGCTTCTCTCCGACACTAGGGTCTTATGACCTTTAATTTTTGATTCTCGGACTGACCCTCACAGGACCTTTTTATCACCCAATACCTTTAACTTTATTTAGCATATACTAACTAACACTTTAATGAATCAAGGGTCCTTACTTGCTCTGACTGAAACATAACATAAAATTACCAATTCATCCTTTCGAATGCTCCCAAACGATCGACCTTTGTACAAGTAGGTGACCTTCATGAAATTGCAAACCCAATGACACCCATATCATTATATCTATTTTCAGCTTGAAACGTTGGGTTAGAATAATTCCCCTCGAGCCTCGGTGCCAAATTCGACAATCCTCCCATATTATGCGTGCCTGTATTAAGACAACCTAACCGCATGTTGCACTTCTCTAAATCCCACTTCCTTAATATTATTGCTGAGAAAACTCTCATTGCTTCTTCACCCCTATTTTCTAGCTCGTGGGTTCTTGACCAGACTGACCATAGGCCTTGCTAACTTCTCTCTTAGGTCTTACAATGTTTACCCGTGGCTTAGGCGCTCCTAGTCATCACCAACTTCTACAAAATGTGGGGAACCCACAATAGGAATTTGAATCACCACTGGTTTAGCCATCCACTGCAGGGGGTTCCTTTTCTGCTACAGCGGTTTCACAACAACGGAAATTGATCCGCTGCAGTAGAGAATAGGATCAGTTAAAGGGAAGAAAGGATGGTTTTGAGTTCATTCTCAAAATTTTCTCTTCCTTTTCTGAGAAAATCCTCTCAACTTTTCTGGCGATTCTCTTAATTTCTCAAGTAATCCTTAGCCCCATAACTTCCTTGCTTCATTTTCATTAACTTAATGATGTTATCATGCCTTCATGCACTATCTTTTCTGTGGTTATTGAAGTAGGGAGGGTAGATTTCTTTCTTGCAATTTTAAATTATATTCAAAGTATGCTCTTAGCCCTTACGTGCTTAAGTGTTTCCTATCGTTTCCTGCGTGTTTCTAGCTGGTTAATGTAGTTGTTGGTTGAAAATGGGAAGGGTGGGATGGGTAAAGTGGTAGGTTAGGCTTCCTTGAGCTTTTTGAGCTTTAATCTGAGTACTATTGGGGTGAACAATGATTGGTAAGGTACAGGTCTATATGCCCCTTTCTTGATCTGTAGTTTATTTGGGGAGAAACGGAGGCTGAGATTTCAACCTCCATTTTTAAGGTTGAGGTTTTGCTGGGGACGATGATATCTACTGAAGCGAAACTTTTACCACTGCAGCAGTACCTTCATAACAGTCCGCTTCCACTATTGCAGACCCGCTACAGCGGATTCAATCGCTGTAGTGGTCCGCCTGCATAGTGATCTTTTTTAATTCTATTTTTCTTTTCCTCAATTTTTATTTCTCCTAGTCATTCATTCCCTTCCCTAATGCTTCTTATTAATGCAGGTTCATCATTATGCTTTCTTTTATTAGCATCCTTCACACCGGGGATTATATCTGATTCGTGAACAATTAGTGCCAATTTCGAAACAACGAGTAGGCTATGATGGAGCTGCCTCACGAGAGGGGGTTCATTATTCAAGATGTAGAGGAGAAGGCTCCCGAGTTTTATTCCCTTCTCCATAAGATTGGGCGGGGTCCATTGGTGAAAGACTCGTGTAAGATCAATGAGGCCTAGGTTAAGGAGTTCTATGCTAACCTCCTATAGTGGTATCGAACCGCAGGGAGCCGGTGGCCTATTTTAGGGGCAAGCAGATCCTTCTAACCCCCGCTTCCATCAATGAGGCATTGGGTCTGCCAAACCCCCCCGAGGAGGAGTTGCAGGCCTGCGATGCGGAGGGGAATGGGCAGTGGTTAGTGGACACCTTAGTGGTGGAGGAGCAGAGGGCCTTGACTAACTGGGGCATTACTAGGATGGGCATCCAGAGCACTCATTTTTCTATGAAGGACAGGAGGTGGCTTAATATAGTATCTTGGAGGATTCTCCCATCCTCCAACGTCACTGATGTATCCTATCCTCGTGCCTTGGTGGTGGCCTGCATTCTGAGCAGGGTAAGGTTAAATGTGGGGGTACAGATTTAGGAGGAATGGAGGTACTTCTCCGCTAAGCCCATCATCGGCCTACCGTTTCCCTCTCTCATCACTATGCTCTGTAAGAGGCTTAAGGTGTACCAGGAGTTTGGGGACGTCATTGTGGGTTGTGACAGGCCCTTCGATCCTCTGAGGGTGAAGAGAGCTTTAGGGAGAGGCCAAAAGAAGAGGAAGACTTCTTCCGCTAAGGGAGATGGTAGGGTCAGCACTTCTAGACCTCTGGGGCCTTTTGATCTGATTAGAGTCTGAGATGGCTGCCATGTGTGAGTTATTGGAAGGGTTGCCTAGACCTCCTTCCAATAGTCGACCCTCTAGTGCAGCAGCTACCGACTTAAGAGAGATCCAGGGGGCAATTGCCTCCCTGGCTCAGGCCCATGTGGAGCTCCGGGAGGACTTGGAACGAGAGAGGAGGAGGCAGCGTTCTCGGGACAAGCTGATTATCTGGATATGGAAGAGGATCATGTAGATCCTGAAGACCCTCTATCCCAATTCTAGGACACCCTAGGCGGCCAGGAAGGACATCCCAGAATTCTCATTCTTGAGCGAGTTCGAGGAGGGAGCAGACAAGGACACCGGCAGCGGCAATGATTAGGCTTCCATCTAGATAGGTCTTGGAGTTCCCATTTCGCCATCTCCGTTGCTTGTTTACTTATTCGGGTAGACCCTATTTGGTGCTTGTAATACAATACTATTTCTTTCTTGTTTTTGCTTTTTTGGATGTTGATACTTTTTATCACTTGCTTTTACGGATCCCGTTTGGCACTCGTAGACATTGGTCGTGTTTTGGCCCTCTTTTATGACATTGTTGTAGTTTCCTTGTATTCGCCTTGCTTGCCTATTTAAATCTATTATATTTGTCATTACTATTCGAAATAGGGAATTTTGGAATGCTGGAACCTGGCATTTTGCCTGACTCTATCGCGATATCGTTTCCGCTACGGCGGTACTTTGCTCGCTGTAACGAGTCTGCTGCAGCGGGACATACCATGCTGCAGTGAAGACTCGCTAAGCTGAATACCATGGGGGTTCTCATTCCCCTAAATCACTTAATTCAACCCCGCCATCAGCTTATCGCGTATCCTCAATGATTCTCGCATGGTCAGATACCAATTGAGCCTGTCGAGATACTAATTGAAATCCTCCAGATACTAATTGGACTTAACCCAGGTGACCAACACACTCGGATAGCACTATGGGAAAGAAATAAAGAGACAACTTCCTAGATGTCTTATAGCTTCCCAAAGATTAGGTGTGGAAATCTACACACCAATCCACAGGAGTCTACTTGATATTTCTCTTATACTTGTGAGACCGGTAACCTAGAGGCTCTGATACCAACTTGTCATGACCCCAAATGGGCAGGTCGTGTAGGCACCTGCATCAACTTTACTCGATAGGAGAACCCCTTTTTGAATATCACATACAATCCACAATTTCTCATTAATTGCACAAATCAACAATACTATAAAATATCCATAAGTGTTTCCAAAACTTTGACTCTCTGGAAGATCTAGTCTAGACATGTACAAGAGCTTTAACAGGATACTTCACAAGATAGATGACATAGTTTCGTCTGAGAAGAAAAATATGAAAGTTGATGTTCGGTACTCCACGTCAACCAAGAAAATTCAAACCTGCCACAACCTACACTAACAAGATGTAGCAAGGTAGTATCAGTACACCACACATACAGTAGGCATCATCGGCTGACTAAGATTAGTTTACATAACAACATAATAATTAACATAAAATCAACCAATTCAAAGTACAATTGTTTCAACTTACAACATAAATCATCAGGATTACCAGCTACATTATCAACACTATTAAACCACCAGATTCTCACACAAGCACCCTAGCACTTAGCCTTCGTCCTAATTACTAATTTTTCTCCCTCATCCCGCTGCAACGGTTAATTCTAACTGCTACAGCGGTCTCGTTGCAGCAGCAACTTGCCCCCTGCAACGCTATTTTACTTGAGAAGTAGCCCTATTTTAACTGACTCGGTTCTATTTCATTCCACCATGTAACCTCCACAACATGTCTATCTCATTTACGCTCCAGTTACCACTGACCAAGTCTGTCCCCTCAAATGATGACCTATTTATTCACCTTACAGTACTAACTTACATATTTGATTTCGTACATGAGTAATAAAATGAAACCTACAATCTCCTCGGTAATTCACTATCTTTTTTAAATCGTCATGCTACCTTTTATAACCCACAAAACCTACTTTAGTCAAAAAATCATTCACAAATACGGATTAAGTAACTCAAGAACACACAAAAGAAAAACATCAAACCATGCTGATGGAGTTAAATCCTCCATGATCAAATACACGTAGATACATGTTTCTTCACATCATAATTATGACATATGATACTATACCTGTACCATGTCATTATGTATTGCAACCCAACTGTGTCTCTCACCTCAAACCCGAATCATGTTGATATATCTTGTGTCACACTTGTATACCTATACTTCTTGTCATTGTAGCCGTATGTATATCATATCATAAATGCAATCTCTAATCTCGCAATTATACCATCGTTGATGTGTCGGGCACACGCCTCCATCACATCATTGTACACACATGCCAGAAGGTCTTGTGCTTGCCCTTCCAGTCATGACCTGCAGGGGACTATAGAAATCCATGTATTATATACCCAGCCGTACGAGTCCTTTATCATACCTGTCTGTGTACTCATGTCTGTACACCCAACTGCATGATCATTTAGTCATACCTTTCTGTGTACCCACTCATATGCTCGCCCAGATGCTCACCTCGAGCACAGGCCACTCATATCCAAGTGCTAACTCATGGCTTGGTCGTACCATTTACTAATCCAAGTCTCATATCGGCCCTAGGCCTCTTTCCTCAGCATGTAAATAATTTACCTTCTGATTATGACGTACCTCTTCGTTCACTTGCTCGGTTATCACAAATTACATTGATTATTCAGACAAAACATATCATAGTTAAAATATCAATAAATCACACACAAACAAAATTACACCTCTTCAAGTATAACACAACCTAGCTCGAGGCTATCTTATGACCAGTCAGTTGTTACATTATTTATATTCGAAATTCTATGATGAAGTACAAGTTGGCCGGCTCTACTGCGGCGACATTGCTATTGCTATGACAGTCTCACCGTTGTAGTGACTCAGCCAGTACTCCGATCAGCTCTCCTCCAAGATTTTTCATGGATTATTTCTTCATAATCTCTCACCCCCTATAACTAAACTACATTAATTCCTCACTACAATCACCCTATCCTCTTTCTCAAGAACTAAAAATCAAATTAATAAAACTAACAAGCATAGAACACACATAATAAGGAAAACTTACAGGACCCATAGCTCGCCTCTCCCACAATTCAAGGATTACGATACAACCTATGCAACAGTTATAGTCCACCCTTCAATGTTTAATATCCTCATTTTATAGGCAAGGAGTTATGATTGACTGCTTAAAATTATAATTCGGAAAGATGGACTAGATATATATATACACACACACACATACATCAACAACAATGCCAGAAGATCATTACACATAAAATCAATTCACTCTCACACACACATCATTCATAGACTATTCTTATTGGAACCATAACCTACGGGTTTTAATGTTATGTTAATATCACCATCCCTTTCCTATTTCCTTCGTCCCTAGACGCTTACCGGTTATAAATATTCCATGACAATTTACTCAAACTTTGTCCCTACCTATCAATAGCACATCAACTATATGCACGTATATGTTATATTAATCAAAATCCAACACGGAGGTAGGTAAGCCATAGCCTACCTAGGCACTAAGTTATCGCCAAGATGTTTCCAGTTGTATGCTTGCACTGAGTCCTGAGTTCTTACGGAAAATCACAACTACAGAGGGTGAATCCCTACCTCATCTAGCCTCCTAGTTCCTCTTCCTGTTCCAAAAAGTCTACTTCCTATTTTTGGGAAATTTTTGTTAAACCCCTTTTGAGAGAATAGGTTTTAAAATCCTAACTAAGAATAAATTGTAGAATTCTAGTCCGCGTCTCCCACTGCAGCAAGACCACTTACCATTGCAAAGGTTTTGTTATGGCAAAGAACAGCCTGCCACGGTGGACGTACACCTGAGCCCACCTGATTATAACTTAGTCCGTTCAAGATCATAAGTCACTTGATCTTTTAATTCAGAGAACTTCACCTTGGATAGCAAAATTTTAAACCTTCCCTTAGCTTAAGTTGTCTTGGTGCTACAATGAGTGGATGGGCCATATCTTCAAGAAACTTTATTCCCCTACTATATGAAAGTTGGATAATTCATTGGCAACAAGGGATAGAAAAGCAACAAGCAAGATATTGAGAGGATCAAGATTCAACATAAATCAACTTTTTCTATCAACATCACTTATTTCAAAAATCGATGGGTAAATTCCTGACCATTAAACTTCGGTCACCTGTGGGCTAATTTACCTTTGACAAAGTGACACTTATTTGTTTATTTTCTGTATGATATCTTTCATTAACTATTATGAGTAGAATCTAACATATTTTCCTTTTGAATTATTTTTATTTTATTAGCTAATAATTAAGAAACGGATTTGTGTTGAGAAAGCTGGCAAAACATCCTTACTACACCAGATCAAAAGCAACCAAGAATTCCTTTCCCGATCATAACTTACCGAAAGGGAAAGAGAAAATGACTGGTAACACCAAAAAGAGACTGGTTTAACAGACATACCATCAGGGACTCAATAATAATTGACCAGAATGAATTGATCGCGCAACTAGCATAACAGGTAGCAGAGATGCGGGAAGAAATGCAACAGACTCGGGAATTGACTAAATTAGATATCGAAGCAAGCACAACCGCTCATATTGAAAGAAGACCTCCACCTTCTTTCCCTTCATTGAGTTCTCCATTACACAATTACTTTTCTACCCATACCACTGCACCTATCTCTTCAATTACCAAATCGCCTACCGTCAATTTAAGTACCCAAAATTCACTAAATACTAGCAGCTCATATCAAACCCCACCTCCACCTGCCAAAAATCCAGTTTCAAATACCAATCGTCCATAAAATGTACCACCCACATACTAGAATCCCACACTCACTGTCCAAAATCCACCTGCTAACCAGATATTGCCACCAACAACCATTTTCCATACCCCCACACTACCCAAGCCTTACCCCATTCTTACAAAAAAAAACCTAAAATTGACCATTATGAAGAAAAAGATAGGGAGTGAAGAGTTAAAGAAGAGAAGCATGAGAAGAATATCAAGACAATGAAAGAAGAAATAACAAAAGCAATGAAGGAATTTCACTATTCAACAAATACCGTTGGTTTGGACTATGAAGTGTGCATTCACCCAAACTTGGACTTACTCGAAGGTTATAAGGTTCTAAAGTTTGACACCTTTAACGAAATTGGGAACCCCTTAGCTCATTTGAGGGCTTATTGTGATCAATTGGTAGGAGTAGGCAAAAATGAGGCATAACTAATTAGGCTTTTCAGCCGCAGTTTAAGAAGAGAAGATTTGGAATGGTTCACCTCACAAGAGCTAAGACAATGGCCTAGTTGGAGTGCTTCGGCTAAAGACTTTGTTGAAAAGTTCAGCTACAATGTGGAAGTGGTCCCAGATAGATACTCCCTTGAGAAAATCAAGAAGAAATCTACAAAATGTTATTGTGAGTATGCATATCAATGGAGAAAGGAGGCAAAAAGAGTCAGGCCTCCTATGTCTGAAACAGGGATTGTGGAGGTATTTGTACGTATGCAAGAACCAGATTACTATGATAGAATGATCCTTCTGGTTAGGGCTAAGTTTGCTGAGCTAGTGAAAATTGGGGAAATGATTGAGGATAGTCTTAAGATTGGAAAGATTCCCAGGATCTCTGCACAGACTGGGTCTTCTGAGTTCCTAAGGAAAAAAAGAAAGATGTATCTTCTATATCCTTTAGCCCAAGCACAAGATCAAGAAAGCCATTAGGGTTCCAACCTAAAAAAACCTCACCACTAAAAACCTATCCCCTAGCTCCACAAAATCCTTGCCCTGTCTTCCATGCTCAACCTAATTACTAAACTCCATCCCCAAATTACCAAAATGCCCAGCCAAATTACCAAAATGTTCAGCCAAACTACCAACTTCCTCTCCGGAACTACCCAATTTACCAACCAAACATCAAAGCTCCAAACCCATAAAACTACCACCAAGTACCTCCACCTACTCATTGAAACAACTATAACTTTCCTCGTCCAAACCTCAAAAAGAAGCCTCCCCAAAATTTCACATCATTAGCCGAAAGCCGACCCTAACTCTTTGAAAGACTGAAAGCAGTCGGGTTAATCCAACCCATTCAATCCAGACCCACCAATACCAATTCAAGATTATTCAAAGCTGATCAACATTGTGCATATCATTTTGGAGGTGCATACCACTGAAGATCGCATCAATTTGAAGTATCAAATTCAAGACTTGATGGACCAAAAGTTCATCACCCTTCAGACAACTGCACGGAATGTCAATAATAATTCTCTATCGAAACCATGGAGGAGTGACTATTAATATGATCGATACCAATAAAGAGTGGCTCGCAAGTCTAGAAAAGATAGAGAAGGTTGCGGCTGCTTTGAGTATGAGTGAGAAACCCATGTTCGTGGTAATGACAGCACCACACCAAGTTTTTTCTCTAGTCCCTGCATAAAAAAAGTTCGTAGTAGAGGCTGTTGTTGCACATGGGATGACTCATTCACAAAGATATTACACTCCAAAAGAATTAGCCAATGACTCATATAAAAATGATCATTAGAAAAGTCTGATCACTGAGGAAGAGGCCGAAGAGTCTTGGAGAAGAATGCAGCCTAAAGAGTACTCAATTGTAAAACACCTGGAAAAGACTCCAACACAAACCTCTATATGGGCGTTACTGATGAGTTCCCAATATCGTAGGCAGGACTTATTGAGAGTTCTTGATGAAGTGTATGTGCCCATAGGTACAAGTAGTGAGAACCTGGTTGTTATGGTGAGCAAGGTTATCGAAGGTCATTGCATATGCTTCAATAAAGAGGAATTAGCATTTGAAGGGGTTATGCACAACAAAGCCATGCATGTCACCGTCAAATTTCATGACAAGAGAATCAATAGATTTCTAATATAAGATTGGCCTGGACTAAATTTTTATTCTTTGTCCATGCTTACTCAGTTGGATTATGATTTGGGAAAGATCCGGCAAAGCCAAATTAATGTTAGGGCATTTGATAGAGGCCAAAGAGGCACCATGGGGGAAGTCAATTTATGTATCCAACTGGAACCCATAGAATTTCAAATTATGGACATCACTACTATCTACAACTTGGTCTTAGGAAGGTCGTAGATCCATATAGCTAGAGTTGTTTCATCTACTCTTCACCAATAAATGAAATTAGTGTGGGAAGACCATAAGGTGGTCATTCACGGAGAATGAAGCCAGATGAATCACCCAAATGTCTATGTGTCGATGATTTAAGATGTACCAAGAGGAAAAAACTTCTACACCATTGGGATTGTGAATGCTACTAGAGAAGACCTGGGCCCAAAGACGCTAATGCCTCCTATTTACAACATTCTTGCCAAGACTATGTTAAGGAGCGTTCTAACATGGACACGGCCTAGGGAGGAACTCAAATGGAGTCATTGAACTTATTCAAATCCTAAAAAAGTTGTTCAAATATGGTTTGGGCCGACCGAGGAAGATGAAGAAAGGGTCGAGAAGAAGAAGTAACCAAGAGCTGCCGATGTCATTGCCTCATTTGTGCCAGTCTTTCTTTGTTCATGTAGAGACTACAAAGGTTGGTCTTGGGGAAGGAATTGGAGATCTCCTTAAATATTGTGAGTGGTCTTAGAAAAATTCAACAAGACGTCAAAGATCAAGAAGGCAAAGCTTAGGGAACAGTTGCAAAACTGGACATCCACTTCGCTCATGTCTCCCTGATCATTTTGGTAGAGAAACACAAATTTAGTTTTTCAAAAAATAGGTGGTAGTTCGGATGAGGCCCGAGACCCACCATTTATGTTTTTATGTTCTTAGTACTGTTTTTACTTTTCCAAAGGCATGGACCCATATTTGTGTGGGTCATAGTCAAAGTTTGTTAGTGTTTTTAAATTGAATGAAAAGCCTCATGTTATTCCAATTTTTCTTATGGTTTACTAATTCTTTTATGTTATAAATTACTTTGTTATCTAACAATATGGTTTGTTTTGTACTCAGTAACAATGATTTTAAACCTGCCAACGTCATGACATGTCACAATTACAACGAACAAGTTGAATATGACAGTGATGAGATCGAGGAATATGACAAAGAATCCATGACGCCGGAACACATTACACAGGACTTGAAACATTTTAAGGATAAGAAGAAGTCGAACCTAGAAGAGACTGGGGTAGTGAATTTGGGAGATGATGATCAAGTCAAAGAAATCAGAATCAACGTTCACCTGACAGAAGGACAAAAAAGAGAGTTGATTAACTTGCTCAAAGAATGCATTTATATTTTTTCTTGGTCTTATGAAAACATGCCAGAGATAAGCACATACATTGTCTCCCACGAGTTGCCAACTGATTCAGGGTTTAGTCCTGTGAAGGAAAAGACTCAAAAGTTCAAGACAGACTTAAGTCTGAGAATCAAAGAAGAGGTTACCGAGCAGATTCAAGTTAAGGTTGTAGAGGTCACAAAGTACCCGATGTGGCTAGCTAACATTGTCCCCATGCTAAATAAGGATGAAAAGATTAGAATCTGTGTCGACTACAGAGATCTTAACAAGGCCAGTCCTAAAGGCAATTTTTCATTGCCCAATATCCACAACTGTGCCAAGCACGAGATCCAGTGATTTGTGGATTTCTTCACCGGATATCACCAGATCTTAATGGTTGAGGAGGATGTAGGAAAGAAAGTTTTCATTACACCCTGGGGAGTTTACCACCACCGGGTGATGTCATTTGGTCTCAAAACTATCGGTGCTACTTATATGAGAGCTATGACTGTCATATTTCATGATATGATCCACAAGGAGATTGAGGTGTATGTAGATGATGTCATCATAAAATCCTGTGATAGTTCATATTATCTAACCCACTTGAAGCAGTTTTTCAAATGGTTGTGCAATTACAATTTGAAGTTGAATCATGCCAAGTGTGCATTTGGGGTTCCAACTGGTAAATTATTGGGTTTAGTAGATAGTAGAAGGGGCATTAAACTAGATCCTTCTAAAACTAAGGCTATTCAAGAGCTACCTCCACCGAAGACTAAGAAAGATTTGATGAGTTTCCTAGAAAGGCTAAAATACATTAGTCGATTCATCGCCCAATCGACAGTCATCTGTGAGCCCATTTTTAAGTTGTTGAAGAAAGACACACCAAAAGAGTGGACGAAAAAGTGTCAAAAAACCTTTGACACTATTACGGATTATTTTTCCAATCCACCAGTGTTAGTTACTCTAAGAGAAGGAAGTCCCTTTTTGCATTATCTATCAGTCTTAAACAATGTGTTCGAATATGTTCTGGGACAACATGATGAAACCGAGAAGAAGGAGCGAGCAATTTATTATCTGAACAAGAAACTCACTTCGTATGAGGCTCATTACACTCTATTGGAAAGAACCCGTTGTGCTTTGACTTGGATTACCTAGAAGCTGAGATATTATTTATCTTCATATACAAGGTATCTCATTTCCCGGATGGACTCTTTGAAGTATATATTTCAGAAGGCAATGCCGACAGGAAAATTGGCAAAACGGCAAATGTTGTTGAGTGAGTTCGACATTATGTACATGACTTAAAAAGTAGTCAAGGGACAATGCCTATCTGATCACCTTGAGAAAAATCCAGTGGATGAAGAATATGAGCCACTTTGAACCTATTTCCCAGATAAAGAAATATTATTCATAGGAGAAGATATTTCATAAGCATATCCTGGATGGAGGGAATTCTTTGATGGAGCGATCAACTTTAAAGGTTTAGGAATTGGAGTAGTATTGGTCACAGAAACCAGTCAATATTATCTTGTAACAGCCCAGACGTCATTACGAGATGGTTAAGAGCATAGAACATAGAAATATGGCTAAGTATGAGATAGGGAGTATCTGGATGAGCATATCAGAGGGGAGTATCCGGGCGAGTGAATAACTTTATTTGAGTGGCTCATATCAGAGGGGAGTATCTGGATGAGCATATGAGTGGGAGCGGGTGCCATGCCGGCACAGTACATGAATTTTTAGAGTCCCTTGCAGGTCATGACTGGTTGCATAAATAAGACCCACTGGCATGTGTGCACATAATTCATTTGGTTGAGTGTTAATGGGAGATGGCGGAGGCGTGTGCCCGTCATATTACCCTTGGTTGTGTTATTTGCGTGTTGTTTGTGACTTCATTTATGTTCATGAGGTGGATGTGAAACGTGCTATGAGAATGTGCAAAATTATTGTGGATATGATGCAAATTTATAACAATGAATGTGGTGTTAATTATATGTGCGACTTTGTCCCCATGTGTAGTTGTTGAGTAGTTATCGCTGTGAATGACTACAGATCTGTAGCTCTTAATAGCTATTGTGATTGTTGTTCATTATGGTCATTTAATGGATTCATGGAGTAGGTGAAATGTTAATTGTTGATTTATTGAACTGTGGGATAGATGAATTGAGAAGAGAGCAGCATGTCGAGCTACCGCCTAAGCAGTGCCACTGCAGCAAAACCATTTCTATTGCAGCAGACAAGTGACTGCTGCAATGCGAGGCCTAATCTAGTGAGCAGGTCGGCTGATTCCTATGTAAAGCTAGTGTTCACAAAATGGCTTGTAATTCTGTTTAAAGTTGAGGATCCTTTTTATATCTCTATTGTTGTACTTATCTGTTAATATGTAAGGTCAATCGATGATGCCTACCAATACTGTGTCATGTACTGACCCTACCCCTGCATTCTTTTCTGAGTGTAGAGTTCGAGCCCGACATTTCTTCACGTCCTCACCTGTAAACTAGCAGTTTTAGAGTTTTGAGAAGGTTAGAAGATGGGCACGCAGTTCACTCTCCTATTTTGATAATGCCCTTCTCTTCTAGACACTTATGTTTCTTTGTTATTAGTTTATTTTTAAAACATTCTTAGAGTTGTAAACAGACATCTTGTGCAATGACTTTCAAGTCTTGGGTATTTCTCTTTCAATATAATATTGTTTTAAGCAATTAATTCATGATGCAAAGTTATTTCAATAATTAAAAATGTGTTTACCCTTTTTGTATGTCTCATTTTAGGGGTAGTATCGAGATTCATTGGTTCGCCTACTGGAGGGTTAGTGTGGGTGTCAATCACAGCCATTTGGGTCGTGAAAAAGTTGGTATTAGAGCTTTAGGTTTGTTGATCTTTTGGTTAATGATTGTTGAAGAGATAATTAATGCACTAAGAAAAGTGTAGTAGAGTCTCACGGATCGGTGCAAAGACGTCCGTAACTTATCTTCGAGAGGCTGCAGGACTTTTGGAAAACTCCTTCCTTCTCTCCCTTCGTGCGATTACTTGATTCCAATTGGTATCTGGTGATCCAAATTGGTATCTAACAACTTTTCTTCTTTCCTTATTAGATGGTAAGAACACATGCAAATAGTAACATAGACGCAGCACCTGAGCGCCCCAGTTCGAGGTAGAGGAAGGGGTAGAGGTCGTGGTCGGAGATCCGATGCGTCTAGAGGGGCCCGTGCTCCTACTCCAGACAGGGAGAGGTCTACATCTCCCCTGCCACCAGCAATACAGGAGCGGATTGTAGTTGAGGTTGAGGTCCAAATGCATGGAGAAGCTCCTACCGTGCCAACATCCTCAGGGGTCCTAGCTCAGGTCCTCAACCCTCTAAGCGGCCTTGTAGGCACCGGGGCAGCGCCAGCGACTCCAGGGGTACAACAGTCAGGAATACAACATACAACTGTTGTGGACCCGCGGATTGATGACATATCGGAGGCGGTGGAGTTTTCGAGGCTGGTGGCAGGACCGGTGATGACAGTAAAAGAGCACGACTTATTTTGGAGGTTCACCAAGATGAAGCCTCCCACCTTCTATGGCACAGAGGTAGAAGATGCCTATGAATTCATCATAGATTATCATGAAAGGCTCCATAAGATGGGAGCAGTGGAAAAGTATGGTGTTGAGTTCATCACCTTCCAACTGATGGGTGATGTAAAGCTCTGGTGGAGGGCTTTCATGGAGTGCAGAACAATAGGGTCACCACCGTTGATATGGATCCAATTCTACTCCACATTCCTAGAGAAATATGTTCCCCGCACTCTGAGGGATAAGAGACGGGATGAGTTCACCACCATTGAGAAGGAGAGCTCATCAGTTGTTGCATAGGAGGCTCGGTTTCACTCTTTGTCTAGATATTCTCTACCCTTATTGCACATCGAGGAGGAGAGGATCAGGCGATTTGTTAAAGGCCTGAATGTGGGTCTCAAGGTACCATCTCTACAGATGGTCTCTTCGGGTAAGATTTTTCAAGAGGTGGTAGAGTACGTGAAGTCGATTGAACGGGTAAGGCATGAGGGTTATTCTAGAAATACCGAGAAGAAGGCTCGGAGAGTTGGCTCTTTCAATGGTTCTTATAAAAAGGCTCCAGCACCACAAGGTTTCTCTTGGCACCCTATTAAATTTTCCATGCAGGTGTAAGCCGGAGGTCCACCAGAGGTCCTCCAGGGGCAGCTCCGCGACCATCAAGGGCAGTTGGGGGTACTCAGATGGTTAGTTTTGATTTTGGGGCTCGTTCTATTTCTTATGTTACAGCTCAGAGACCAATTATTGAGAAGGTCTTCCATGAGTGTGGTAAGTATGGACACATCCGCAGATAGTGCCCCATGTTCAGACAGGGCAAACAGATTATTCCTCACCCAACTCCTCGAGCTCCAACCTTTGTTAGGAGGGGAGGTAGTGCATTCAGTCCAGATCGTCCACAGTTGGGACGCGATGGTCAGCTAGTTTCTAGAGGTGGTGTTCAGCAGGGTAGGGGACGTGCTCAGGTAGGTAGAAGGGTGGCACATCCCAACTGGGGTGGTTCTCAGGCTGGTAACTAGGATCATTTCTATGCTTTTCCTGGTAGACCAGAGGTAGTGGCTTCAAACACCATTATCACAAGTATGATCTTCATGGATGATAGAATGGATATTGCATTGTTTGACCCAGGCTCTATATTTTCTTATGTGTCTATCTATTTTTCTTTGGGTCGTGACCTTGTGTGTGATATGCTTAATACTCCTATCTGTATGTCTACTCCTTTTGGGGATTCTGTGTCAGTGGATAGGTTTGTTCGTGAGTGCATTGTTGAATTCATGGGATTTGACATTCTAGTGTACCTAGTGATCTTAAACATGGTTGATTTTTATATAATCTTGGGAATGAGTTGGTTGTCCCCTTACCATGCCATTCTGGATTGTTATGCTAAGACTGTCACTATATCGGGTCCAGGGTCGTCTAGGTTGGATTTGAGAGGGAATTGTAGCCCTTCTCCTAAGAAAATTATTTCTTATATTCGTGCCCATAAGTTGATAGAGCGGGGTTGTTCAGCGTATTGGGTGCATGTTCGGGACACTAATTTAGAAGGTCCTTCTATAGAGTCAGTCCCGGTTGTTTGTGATTTCTTAGAGATGTTCCCTGCAGATTTTCCTGCGTGTCGCCGGACTGTGAAATTGATTTTTGTATATATTTGGAACCAGGAACCCGCCCCATTTTAACTCCTCCATATCGAATGGCACCTGCTGAATTGAGAGAACTCAAAGAATAGTTGCAGGAGTTACTCAGTAAAGGATTTATTAGATCGAATGTGTCTCCATGGGGTGCCCCAATTTCTATTTGTGAAGAAGAAGGATGGTAGTATGTGGATGTGCATCGACTATTTCCAGTTGAACAAGGTAACTATTCAAAATAAGTACCCTCTTCCTCGAATAGATGATATGTTTGACCATTTATACGGAGCGGCTGTATTTTCAAAGATTGATTTGAGGTCAGGTTATCACCAGTTGAAAATTCTAGATGAACATATTCCCAAGATAGCCTTTCGGACCAGGTATGGGCATTATGAGTTTTTGTTCATGTCATTAGTCTTCACTAATGCTCCATCTGCGTTCATGATCCTAATGAACGGTATTTTCAAACCCTACCTAGGTGTATTATAAGACCAAGCAGGAGCACGAAATCATTTAAGGATTGTGCTGGGATTGCTGAATGAGAATCAGTTGTATCCCAAATTCACCAAGTGCGAGTTTTGGTTGGAATTAGTGTCCTTTCTGCTGTATGTAGTTTCCAAGGAGAGAATCCGAGTTGATCCACTGAAGGTGGAGGCGGTCAGGAACTGTGCAAGGCCAACTAATGTGACAGAAATTCGGAGTTTCGAGGGGCTGGGCACTACTACCCTCAGTTCGTGAAGGAATTCGCCTCCATCGCTTCGATATTGACCAAGTTGACACAAAAGGATGTGCCCTTCTAGTGGTTAGAGGGATGTGAAGAGATCTTTCAGAAACTCAAGACTCTGCTAACAACAGCACCTATTCTGGTGTTAGCTGTGGAAGGTAAAGATTTTGTTGTGTATTGTGATGCCTCACGGTCTGGATTTGGTGATTTGTTGATGCATGAAGTACAGGTGATAGCGTATGCCTCGAGACAGCTGAAGGTACATGAAAAAAACTACCCCGCGCACGATCTGGAGTTAGCAGCGGTGGTGCTTGCGCTGAAAATTTAGAGGCACTATCTGTATGGAGCTCGATGTGAGGTGTTCACAAATCATCGAAGCTTACAGTATGTATTCTCCCAGAAAGATATAAAT
The DNA here is from genome assembly GCA_018107945.1 of Datura stramonium. Taxonomy (NCBI): domain Eukaryota; kingdom Viridiplantae; phylum Streptophyta; class Magnoliopsida; order Solanales; family Solanaceae; genus Datura; species Datura stramonium. Next base: position 79,380 of record JACEIK010002642.1, read on the forward strand.
TTGAGGTAGAGGAGATGGATGGATTTGCTTAAGGATTACGACATCACCATCTTATACCACCCAGGAAAGGACAATGTGGTGGCAAATCCATTGAGCAGGAAGACGGTGAGCATGAGCAGCCTGGCTTGCTTGGAGGCTACTCAAAGGCCGGTGGCTAGGAAAGTCCAGACCTTGGAAAATAGATTAGTGAGATTGTCGCTGATCGAAATCGGTGGAGTGTTAGCCAACCTAGAGGCTAAATCCTTGTTGTTAGAGGAAATCAAAACCAGACAATTTGAAGATGAAAAGTTGGGTAAGATCAGAGATAAAGTCCTACGGGGAGAGGACAAGGAAGTAGTGTTAGATGATGAAGGGGTCTTTAGAATAAAGGGGCGGGTGTGTGTTTAGTTGGTGAGAGAATTAAACTCTCTTGGAAGAAGCTCACAATCCGAGGTACTCCATTCACCCCAGAGTCACGAAGATGTACCACGATCTAAAATAACATTATTGGTAGGGTTGGATGAAGCGAGACATTGTGGACTATGAGGTTCAATGTTTAAATTGTCAATAGTTGAAGTATGAGCACTAAAATCCTAGAGGAATACTTCAGCAAATGCCTATCCCCGAGTGGAAATGGGAGAGGATAGCCATGGACTTTATGGTTGGTCTTCCCAAGACATTGGGGAAGTTTGACTCAATTTGGGTCATAGTGGAAAGGTTGACAAAGTCTGCTCATTTCTTGCCAGTCCAGGTGACTTACAACGTGGAGAAACTAGCCAAGTTGTATGTGAAGGAGGTTATTCAGTTACATGGGGTGCCTGTTTCAATTGTATCGTACAGGGGCACTCAGTTTACCTCCCATTTTTGGAGGACCTTGCAGGCCGAGTTGGGTAAGAGGTTGGATTTGAGCACAGCCGTCCATCCTCAGACAGACGGACAATCAAAATGGACTATTCAAGTGTTGGAGGATATGATTCGAGCGTGTGTGATAGACTTTGGGGGTCATTGGGACAAGTTCTTACCCTTGGCAGAGTTCACCAATAACAATAGCTACCACTCGAGCATTGGTATGGCACCTTTTGAAGCCTTGTATGGGAGAAAGTGTAGGTCTCCAATTAGGTGGTTTGATGTGTTTGAGGTGAGGCCTTGGGGGATGGATTTGTTAAAGGATTCCTTGGAAGAGGTTTAGATAATTCAAGACCGTCTGATAGTTGCTCAGAATAGGTAGAAGCAATACGCAGACAAGAAAGTCATGGACATAGAGTTCATGGAAGGGGAGAAATTGTTGCTTAAGGTGTCCCCCATGAAGGGGGTGATGAGGTTTGGAAAGCAGGGCAACCTCAGCCTGAGCTATATTGGGCCATTTGAAATACTCCAACGTGTGGGGGGAAGTGGCTTATGAGCTAGGATTGCCGCCAGGATTGTCTGGAGTACAGCCAACATTTCATGTGTCCATGCTAAAAAAGTACCATAGGGATGGAACATATATCATCAAGTGGGACTCTGTGCTGTTGGATTAGAATCTGTCATTTGAGGAGGAGCCTGTGGTGATATTGGCCAGAGAGGTTCAGAAGGTGAGGTCCAAGGAGATTCCGACAGTAAAAGTCCAGTAAAGAACCATCCGGTGGAAGAAGCCACTTGGGAGACCGAGGCTGATATGCGAGTAAAATATCCTCAGTTGTTCGTAGAATCTGGTACGTATTCTTTCTACTTTTGTATAGACCATTCAGGGAATTCAGGATAAATAGTATTTTAATTGGTATCTCACGTAACGACTTGACGTTGTTACAGGATGGTTAAAGGGCATAAAACACGGAAATCTGGCTAAGGATGAGATACAGATGTTGTGAAATAAGCTAAGTATAGAATTGTGCAATTTTGGGTAGCTACTGGTCTGGGGGACCCCTACAGCGGTGAGATCCCCGCTACAGTGAGATCGTGGTAGTGGTCGGAGTCCCGTCATGGTGAAAATTGGGGAGTGACCATTTATACCTCCGCAGCGGTGCTATGACTATTGTAGCGAGTTCACTGCAGCAGATGACGGGAATTCAAAAGTGGATTTAAGTGAAAATTATTGGGTTTTCACCTATTATTTCCCAAAATGCGATCAAGAGGTCTAAGGAGAGAGAAAATTCTCCAAAGAAGTAAACCCTTCATCCAAGGTAAGATTTCTGATTCTGTATCTCTAAGATGAGTAGTTTTGATTTTAGAATCTTTGTAGGCCTCTAATGGTGGAAGTTTTGTAGAGGAAGAACCCTAGGTTGTTAAACTAAGGCTGAAAGTGTGGGGTGATTTGGGTGATGTTGAATTGTGTTGATCATTCCCTTAGAATTACATATAGAAAATGAGGGTTACGCGGAAATTATAAGCCTACAACCTAGAAGAATTGGGGTTCTTACTCTCAAAATTACCCAAAAGGGGATGGTTTGATCTGTTAGACCCCAAGGTTAAAGAGTAATTAATGAATTACCCTTGTTTTGTAGATTTCACGCTTTCGAAGCTTTGAGAAAAGGAAAGGCACCCGCGGAGTAGTTGAATTGTTATCTTCCAAATCGAGGTAGGTTATGGTTTATAGGGATAGACCTATATAATTTCATGTATAGTGTGCAATGTTGATATATGATTGGTCTTCGGACGTTTATGTGACATGTGAGTCTATTCTTATTAATTTGTCTTATAAACGTGACTATGATGTGATATCAAACTGTGATGACTTGTTTACAAGATTGTGTATATGATAATGGAATTAACTGTGCTGAACATTTAGTAAAGTAATTATACTCCGTTAATGAGAAAAGTATTAATTGATTATGGCTTATTTGAGAAGTAGATTGTAACTTTCTGTATGCTACAATGATGCACTTGTCATGCCTTTTATGAGAATAATGAATGAAAATATTTAATATCCTAAAATGAGAGGCTCGAGTCCTAGGGGAGTATCCGAGTGGGCGAATAACTTTATTTGAATGGCTCGTGTTCGAGGGGAGCATCTAGACAAGCATATCTATGGAAGCGGGTGTCACGTCGGCATTGTACAAGGATTTCTAGAGTCCCTTGCAGGACATGACTGGTTGGATATAAATAAGACCCACTGGCATGTGTGTTCATGATTCGTGTGGTTGAGTGTTAAGGGGAGATGGCAGAGGCGTGTGCCCGTCATGTTACCCTTGGTTGTGTTATTTTTGTATTGTGATTTCATTTATGTTCATGAGGTGGATGTGAAACATGCCATGAGAATGTGCAAAATTATTGTGGATATGATGCAAATTGATAACAATGGACATGGTGTTAATGCTGCGTACGACTTTGTCCCCATGTGTAGTTATTGAGTAGTTGTCGTTGTGAATGACTGTGGATTTGTAGCTCTTAATAGCTATTGTAATTGTTGTTCATTATGGTCATTTGATGGATTCATGGAGTAGGTGAAATATTAATTGTTGATTTATTAAAATGTGGGATGGATAAACTGAAAAGGGAGCAGTATGTCGAGTTACTGCCTAAGCAGTGTCGCTGCAGTGGAACCATTTCCACTACAGCGAGACTACTGCGATGGACAAGTGACCACTGCAGCGAGAGGCCTAATCCAGTGAGCAGGCCGGTTGATTCCTAAGTAGAGCTAGTATTCACAAAAATGGCTTGTAATTCTGTTTAAAGTTGAGAATCCTTTTTATCTCTCTATTGTTGTACTTATCTGTTATTATGTAAGGTCGACCGATGATGCCTACCAGTATTGTGTCATGTACTCATGTACTGACCCTACCCCTTTATTCTTTTTTGAGTGCAGAGTTCGAGCCCGAGAGTTCTTCATGTCCTCACCTGTGAACTAGTAGTTTTGGAGTTTCGAGAAGGTGAGTAGATGGGAATGCAGTTCACTCCCTCATTTTGAAGATGTCCTTCTCTTTCGGACACTAATGTTTGTTTATTCTTAGTTTATTTTTATGACATTCTTAGAGTTGTAAACAGACGTCTTGTGCAATGACTTTCAGGTCTTGGGTATTTCTTTTTCTTTTTAATGTTAGTTTAAGTGATTGATTTATGATGCAAAGTTATTTCAATAATTAAAGAATGTGTTTACCCTTTTTGTATGTCTCATTTTGGGGGTAGTATTGGGATTTGTTGGTTCGCCCACCGGAGGGCTAGTGTAAGTGCCAATCACGGTCATTTGGTCGTGACATATTCGATAACTGCCAAACTTCGCTTCCCGTGCACCAACAATATGGTTGAATACGAAGCTTGTATTATTGGCATCAGATTGTCCCTTGATATAAACATTCAAGAATCGTTAGTTATCGGCGATTCAGACTTATTGATTCATCAAGTTCAAGGAGAATGAGTTGTAAAGAACTTCAAGATCACACTATACGTAGAACTAAGGCAAGAATTATACAAAAGGTTCAGAAAGATTGAGTTCAGACATATTCCAAGGATACAGAATAAGTTTGTTGATGTTTTGGCTACTATATCCTCCATGATACAATATCCTAAGCAAAGCTATATTGACACGTTAGAGATAAAGGTGAAAGAGCAACCTACATATTATGCACAAGTTGAATCAGAACCAGATGGGAAGCCATAGTACTTTGATATAAAAAGGTATCTGTAAGCTAAGGCATATCCAGAATATGCGACAATTAATAAGAAGAAGACGATACATCAAATGGCTAATAATTTCTTTTTGAATGCAGAAATCCTTCATAGGAGGATTCCAGATCTGGGATTCCTACGATGTATGGATGCCATTGAAGCCACAAAGTTGCTTGACGAAGTACATATCAGAACATGCAGACCTCACATGAATGTGTTCACATTGGCTAAGAAGATTCTGTGAGCTGGATATTTTTGAAAAACTATGGAGAACTATTGTAGTCGATTTGTGCAGAAGTACCACAAATGCCAAGTACACAGAGATTTGATCAAAGTGCCATCAAATGAGCTGAATGTGATGAGTTCTCCTTGGTCATTTATAGCTTGGGGTATGGATGTCATCAAACCTATCAAACCACCCGCCTCTAATGGGAACAGGTTCATTCTGGCTTGGTCATATTTCCTCTAAGTTTTTCATTTTCCTTCAAAATAGAAAGTGGGGCAGAATTTTTTAGAGGATCTCAAAAATTTCACAATACTAAATATTCTCGTAAAGACAAATTGGAAAATTGCTTTAGAAACATGCAACTGGGCCGAATTTTGAGAAGGAACTCAAAAATTCTAGGAGGACAGTTCTCATATCGATAATATTAACTTTCTTCAAATCCATAACTGAGGCAGAAATTTTGAGAAAAAACTCAAAATTTTATCGATTACAGAGAAGAAATCTAAAAAAACCTCATTCTTAAACTGCGATAGAGCTTTAGAAAATCTCCAAATTCCAACAATTCACCTGCCATATTGAGTTTCAAACAAAGGATGTCTATTTGTTTTGTACATGTCATGACAGTCAACTGGTAGAGATTCTTCTAAAATTGTTTTCCTCAAAATTACCTTTTAAAATCTTTGCTATCTTCCTAAAAATATTTTTAATTTTATCTTCTCTCTATCATAACTCGGAGGGTCGAGTAAATTTCTAAAGCTATCAAGAGAAGGAGCAAGGTGACTAGAAAAAGTCAACATAGATCAGTTTCACAAAAACTGATGATTTTTCTGTGGATGAGGTTGTGATAAGGTTTCCAGGAGAGTATTATTTATCAACTAACTTAGTATTTCCAAAAGGGAAATACACAGAGCTAATATCGAATAAATGGACATAAAGTCCCTCTTGACCAAAGAAGTAACAAGCAACGTTATATTGACCCCCGAGCAAATAAGGGTACCTACCACGCAAGTGGAGGATGATGTCTAAATTGTTAGAACATGCGCAACGGAAGCAAGCATAAATTGGATCAACAATCTTACATGAATAACTAGATAACAACGACGAGTTAGATTATGAAATACTAACCTCTTGAAGCTTTCACACAACGCGTCCAACTTGCTCTCCAGGTCAGCAGTCTTTTACTATATCCTCAATAATCTCCGAGTGGGGAATACTTGTGTGGGAAAGTATTGCTTCTCAAAAAAGGTGTCTCTTTCAAGAAGGAAAAAGTTCTATTTATAATCACGTTTTTAGAGTATAAAACCCTAATCCCAAAACGTATAGGATTCCTATTTTTTCTTGTATATTCACATGTTTTTAAAGGGTATGAAACCCAAAATGTGTACTACTTACCTTTTATGAAGTTTTTCAAAATCTTGTAGGATTTTACTACTTCAAGAAAATAAGTTTCTTCCTTTTTCAAGTTTTTTAATTAATGAGGCATAGTAGGGACCACAGATTTAACTAGTGAGGCTTCCAATTATGGTATTAATTTGAAATAATGAATGAATTAATCTACCATAATAAATCACATATTATTCCACTAAAAATCTGTAATTGCACTCCTCGGTATAATTTCAAAATCAATCATTAAATTCTTATTTAACTCCCCGTGTTAAGATTACAGATACCAAAAAATCGAATTAATTTTCTGACTATTTAATTCATTGATCAATTTAATCCTTTATTCAAACGCTTAACTTATTTCATGTGACAGATACAGGATCCACCTGCACATGAAAACTTATAAGCAATCATAAAGGGGTATCATCAATATCAAGGTCGAGACATGAATTCCATCAACTAACTATTATTTCACAAATATCATTTGTCATCATCCAACCTATCGGGAACATTTTAACTCACGAAAGAGTTTCACCCTTTGATCGATCAAAACAACAAGCAAATGACATTGATCATAATAGTTATATTAAGATTAAGAGTATAAGTACATTTAATGATCTAGAGAATTTATTTTACTAAGTCAGACAAAAACTATTCTCTACTTGGTCCGTTCAATACATACAAAATGCAATACATACAAAATGTACAGCACAAGAAGTTGGAATAACAATTCATTTTTATAATCAAGATAAATTATAATAATTCTGTGCTACAATCATGCCTCGATGAATTTATCCAATTATCATCTTAGATTGTGAACTTATCAAACTTTATATCAAGAACTGATGATTTTAATCTTATGTATGTTTTAAACTCTATATATTAAAACCATCTACTATATAAGTAAAGCACACACATGCAAAATCAATCTATTCAAAACAAGACTTTATTAATCCAACAAATAAAATAAAAGTCTTACATAAAACTGAAACATAATACCGTACTAAACAAAGATATTGAGATATATTTGCCGCATCAAGACCAATAAAAATAACGCCTCAAATTGAAAAGCTAATATATTTTCAGTTTGCCGAAACAGTTATCATATTTATTTTCAGTTTCCGAGAGGGTCATCATACATTTAAAGCCAACAGGGCCATCATATTTACTTTTCAATTGCTGAGAGGGCCATCATTTACTTTTCGCTGCCGAGAGGGCCATCACGTACCATAAGCCGAGAGAGGGCCAATTACATATTCAAACGCCAAGAGGGTCATCATATTTTATTCTCTTTAGTTGCCAAGAGGGTCATCAGTACATTCAAAATCCAAGAGGGTCATCACACATTCCAAATCCAAGAGGGCCATCATATTAATTTTTTAGTTACCGAGAGGGCCACCATACATCAAAAGTCGAGAGGGACGTCACACATTCAAAAGACAAGAGAGTCATCACACATTCAAAAGCCGAGAGGGCCACTGCTCTTTACTTCAGTTGCTGAAAGGGCTATCATACATTCAAACACCGAAAGATGCAGCATATTTTATAACCTCGAATATTGGTAGAGACCGATGTTCATCATATTTTTTATCATGTTGAGTGCTAGAGGAGGCCGACATTCAACACATTTATTTATAATATCAAATATCAGAGAGGCCGCTGTTCATCACATTTTCTATAGCACGAATACCAAAGGAGGCCAACATTCATCACATTCATTTATAACGTCAAGTATCGGAGAATACTAACATTAATCATCTGCATTTATATATTGAATATCGATGAAAATCGACGTTCATCATTATTTATTTATGATACTTGATGAAGAGTGACATCAGTTGCTGAAAAATTAATATTCATGCTATCTGAAGAGGGTGGCAACACAATATATATCCAAAGAGCATCAAATGGTGACACTTATACAGAATTATTAAATATTATTCAAGAGGATCCAGATGTATGCGGAGCAACGTGGAATTCTTTCTTAGTAGCGAACTGGGGCATAATCTCGAAGAGGAATATCAAACTCTTTGGATATAAGTTGAGGATCGACTTTCACCATATTCAAACCACACCGCCGAAGAAAGCATGTGGGTTATTCCTTATGTTTTGCTTTTTCGCCGTATCCAGGATAATCTATGAACTCATGCCGAGCACTTCTTTATTTTGCAATTTGGATAACACCCCTGGAGTTGTGGAATTGTATCCGTGTAATTTCTTACTTATGGATGTGAAGCGCGACATTCATGATTGAAAGGTTGTGCTCTTTTTCATACTCAATTTATTTTGTCATTCATCTTAAGCTATTAAGGTTACCTCTCCATAAGAGATACCTTTTCAACCAATTGAGTCAAACTACAAGCAGCGTAATTTCCATTTTGCAGATATGGTATGCAGCTCGATGTTGAAATCGGTTGTATTCTAAAGACTCCTACCATTACATTCCTAAGCTTCTCACTTGCTGCATAACTCGACATCGAGATAAGCTTTTGAAATCTTCAAATTGTGCATAAAATCAAGCACTCGAACTACATGTGGCTTGAATTCTCATGCAACCTGAGATATGTAGAAAATTCAATGTCGGGGTCCGACCATGGTTCTTTTAAATCGTGCCATTTTCATAAATAAATTTGGTGGTCAGACAAAATTAAATTTGTCAATTTTCTTTGTCCAAGTCTTCTTTTCATCATCCTTGGCCAAAAAAAGGACAAAGCTGTTGAAACTCAACTTTGGCCCTCCATATTTTAATTAATTTTTCAAGCTTCTCAAAATATAAATAGAGTAAAATACTTATTTTTCACATAATCCAAAATCTTTTTATAATATTTTACCATTTCATTTGCCAAAATATCCTAACATATACATTATACATTTTATAAATAATAAATATTAAATATACTTATTTTTTTTCAGTCTTAAAATTATTATATTGAAAAATAAATGTTATAAATATGTATGTCATTTTTGCAAATCGCAAGTTATTTACAACTTGAGTTTAACGATTAGTCCATTATTAAAAAAATTATTATTATAGTTTTATTTGTTTAATTCAAGAAGCTTGATTAATTTATGAAAAATTAATTCATCATAATATTTTATCTCAAATTAATTTTCAAAGAATGCTTTAGTTTTAGCTATTTTATTATCTTCTTATGAGCATATATTAGAGTGTTGAGACACGTAAAGTTGCACGTGTATCCCATACTAATAGTACGAAAATATTAAACCGTATAATAATTTTATAATAACATGTTTCATGAATTTGAAGGGAGAAAAGTAAAATCAAACTGGACGTGAATATTTAGATGTTATTTGACAAATATTTATTATTGCAAAATATAATAGTATTGATAATATGATATATTTATAAATTAGTTATTAAAATAATTAATTATAATTTCTTAAGAGCATGAGTTTAAAATACTATATATATATATATACATACGCTAAGGCGTGTATGTATGTATGTATAAACAGTTTATAGAGTTTTTTAAAATGTCTATTTGAATTCATATTCTATTTCATTTTCACTTTGCAAAGGAAAATGATAACAGAAGAGGCAAAATCAAAGAATTTAACATCCAGTGAATTATCTAGGCAATTACAATCACCATTAAAATTACCCTTAAGTAATATTCTAAATAAACTATTTATATAATTAAAAAGACATTAATTATATTCTTTCAATTTTATCCTTATTTAAATGGAGAGAGTTTTACATAATCAAGAAAAATAGCAAAGAATTATATTTTTTTCATGATATTTATTAAGAGTAAGTGGGTTCTAGAAATGAATAATTTTTTTGCCAAAAATACCACTTATTTTGAAACGGAGAGAGTATCAATTTTTTTGGTCATAAATAAAAGTATTTAATGACTATTAGTGGGGAATAGAAATAGATTCAATTCATGAATATATGTTATTTTTATTTATCACATAAAATGATATAGTGCTAAATAAGTATGACCAGTTCATTATTCATATCCAGTTATTATGTTAGGTGCAATTTCACTACATGTATATATTAAATGGGTGTTATCATATTAAGCATTTTGAGCAATAGTTTTCTTTATTATACATATTAAAATATAAACATATTTTTAAAACTAATTATGTCTAACTTTTTTAGGATATTTTCGTGTTTGAATAACAATAAGATCAGAATTATATAAATACACATCATACCATCAAGTAACTCACATATTTGAAAGAAAAAAGACTTCATCTACTCATGCTTAATTGAAACATTTCTAAAATTTTCGCTAATAAAAATAAAACAATAATGAAGAAAGAAAGGAAGAAAGATAATCCTAAATGAAAATAGCAATTACCAGAAGTTATAATAAAAGGAAGGAATTATCTATCACTGTTATCTAGAGACATGAACAATAATGTACTCATCATATTTTATAACAAACACAAATTTTTAAAATTCAGAAATTGATATTGTCCAAAATTTTTTAAAAAAAAACTATTTTGAAGAAATAAAAAAATAATTACAAAAGAAATATAATCATGAAATTTATCACATATAATTACAGTTGTATCTTGTCCAAATAAATTTTGATGCCACCAAATTTGAAAGATAAGAAAAATGTGACAAACACAATATAATTAAATATGATTATACATAAATGAAAAAGGGATCAAAGAAAAATTTGAAATCAACTATTAAACACTATATCATTTGTTATGATTTATCTGATAGTTCAACGTCTTAACTTATAGTTTGCAAGGTCAACTTTGTTCTTCTGCTCAATATGAGAAATGAAAAGATAAATTTATTTAAAATTTTAAATTTTAATTTTGAATTTGAATTGAATTGAAATTGAATTGATAATTGAGGTTTTTTTATTTATTTTATTTGAACTTGCACATTGAGGACAATGCATTGTTTAAGTGTTGGGTGGTTATTTTTTATTTGTTTAATTAATTAAAATTCAGTAATTGTATATATATATGTTACCTCTTGTTCATAAATGTTGGTGAAAAAATATTTGATTAAAAGAGCTAAATTGTCACCTAACATTTTTACTGGGTCAAATTCTAAATTATATATTTTACATTTTTTGCATGTAAATGTTCAATTGCTCTAAGAAATAAAAATAGATAAAACATAAATTAGGACAACTCCAAGTTTTTCATCAAATATTGAATATATATTGGGAAAAAAAAGGAAGAAGAGTGAGGAAGTGGCTAGCAGCAATCGATAAGGCATTCCTGATAGAAGTATATTACATATATTTATTCCTTCTAACAATAAAAATATTATTTATAGTAATAGAAAATAATAAATGGTCTCCTTTTTTTTCAATTGTTTAATACATCAAAATTCTAAAAAATATTGAAGCAATATTGTAATGATGCTTAATGTAAAAGATCTAATTACTTTTTATAATTTATCATTAAAAATATATACTGTCAACAAATAAATCTCAATTATATAGGAGTATTATTCAAGCCTAACAAAGAAAGTTCTTGACTGAAGAATAACTCTCAATTACATATGATTTAATTACAAAAGAAAAGCTCTCAAAATTCTAAATAAATAAATGATGTTGCCTCTTTTTTGTAAAATTCTCGAGCTGAAAGTTAGCAACACTACATCGATCAAGATTATTTGAATAAAGTGATCAACTTGAGCCATCACAAAATTTGGATGTTAACAACAATTACCGATAATGAATCTACACTTGAGTGTAGAACTAAAAACATTCAAATGGTGAAGTGATTGAGGTTTTAAGATTGTGTATTTATAGGAATGAAAAGATAGTTGGTGACAGAACTTTAAATTATGTTATTCACTGCAAAAAAAAAAAAAAAAAAACTTGAAAATGTGTAAGGTGAAAAGTTTATGCTTATAATTGTGTACACAATTATAAGATAATAATAATTTTGATAATTGATAAAGAAGGTATGAATTAGCAATTGAAAATTGATGATGTCTTTTAAGTTATATATCTAATAATTGTACACAATAACTACTAGAGTAATTATTTAAGGTCATAATTTAAATAGGAAAGTGAAAAAAGACAGATATAAAGACGTTAATTTAAAGGCCGAGAGGTGAAAAAGAGTTATGATAATTTAATATAATTATTAAATAATTAAATATTTTATAATATAATTAATTTTAGTAAAGAAATAAAATTATAATTCAACTTTTAACTTTAAGAATTTAAAATTTAAAAAATTAAAAACATAAAAAAATACATATATATATATTCAAATAAGACTTTTATTTATTATTATTTTCTTATTCATAATTTATTCTGAAATTATCCAATCAAATGATTGGATTTGTCCAAATTGGTCAAAAATAGGGGACTCTTTTCAAATCTTCACTTAACCCCATCAGATCCCCACCACTACCTCCCTCTCCTTCATTCTTTCTCCTTCATCATCTTCTACGTAGAAGACCTCTTCCTCGCTCATCCCTTCCCCTGTGACTTCTCTCTCCTCTTTCTCTCTCGTTTATTCTCTTCCCGACCAAGCTGTAGACCCGTCCCATCACCCCCGAAATCCACTGGTAGCAGCACCGCCCTTCACATCCTTTCCCCATTTTCATGGCTTCTCAAAGCTACAGAGGCTTATACCCTAAAATCTGAAAGTAGGTGGGACTTTCTTTCCTCTCTTTGTACTTTCGTTTTTCTGAATCAATTTGAATTTGAACCCTAGCCTCTGTAGAACCCCATTTTCATCTTTCAAACCAGAGATTTGGATCGGCCTTTTTGGGTTCGTGATTTTAAATGCTAGCTCTTGCTTAATTTCGATAAAATCTGGGATCTAATTTGAATTTCTATTTCTTTTGTTTGTTGTCGGTATCAAGATCAGTAAAATTTGTCCTTAATTTCTCTCTCTCAGTTAATTTCCTACAAAAGGTAATCTTTGTCCATGTCAGTATCATTTTTCCTCTATTCTTTATGCGTTTTCATTGTTGCTGACTAGTTAATGTTGCATCAGTTTTTTATTATTTTATTTGCATTAATTTGATATTAGTTTATGCTGCATTAATTTCATATGTTAGATTATGTTGTCTATTTAATACCTTTTATGTTATTTTATAAAACTAGAGTAGTGATAATTGATTGTTTAGCTTATCATGCTATTCGTATTTTCACTTAGTTTATACTCGGTGTAAATCAAGCTAAGGTTTTCAACCTAGTTTTGAAATTGGAAAATGTCACGATCCAATTGTGCGGGTTTAGCGGGCACTTATATTGACTTCCGACTCGATATGAGAACCCTTTTTCTAATCAAATGAAATAATAAATACGAATCTCATAAACTTACAGCAAACAACATTATTCTTGAAATACATTAAAATAAAAAAATGCTCCTCAAAACCTTGAATCTCGCAAGAATCTAGTGTAGACAGGTACAAGAGCTTTATTTAGAATACCGACAAGTAAAAGACACAGTCGCCTGGGAAAGAAATGCAAAAGCCAATGCTCAGTATCACCATTAATCATGAAACTGCAATTCACCGCTACAACCTACACCCAAAAAGTTGTAGCAAGAGTAGCATTAGTATACCACGTACCGGTAGACATCACCGCCTAACTACAATGCAATCACACCAGTTTAAACAACCACTCAATTTATCAAGATAATTTCTTTACTTTTATCTATGACAATTATTTAACCATGTATCCATATTTCTCCATTCTCGGCTTAGCCACAAAGGTTGGTTTTTACACTGCTTAGGCTCGTTTACAAGAGGTAATTTGACCACTGTCGTGGTCTCGCCACAGCGAAAATTCTCTACTATAGCGGTATTGCTCCAGGCAATAAACTCGACTTTGCCAGTAACCTACTTCTATCAACAACTCCTCTATTACACAAGATCAAACATCATACAGAATAGTAGCAATTTACACTCAAGTAGATATACACTTCACCACCTTCATCCGATCACAATTATTCATTTTTTCCTTTTTTTTCAATGATCATTCTTACAGCTTAGATCAACCCAAAGAACATCTAAATCATGTTTACCCAATAAATTTAAATACAAACACTAACTCATTCACAAACAAATTCACCAAAACACCACACTTACCATAAGTAAGACAATAATTATGCAATGCATCGAATACACACCGAACACATGATAATTAGATTTGTCATCATTAATTTCATCTCATTCCTGATGTCCGTACACACACGAGTCATCCCGTCACTAAACTTTGTCACACAAGCCGTATGTATATCGAACATACCTATACTGGATTTCTGTCTCATTACTATATGTACATCATGATATACCTATACCGCTTCTCCTCGCCACAATCATATCATTGATGATGCTGGGCACACACTCCAAGCATCACTGTATGCATATGCAAGATGGTCTTATTTTTTATCCTTCCAATCATGACCTACATGGGCCTCCAGAAACTATGCACTATACACCCAACCGTATGAGTATTTAATCATACCTTTCTATATACTCATATCCGTAAACCTAGTCGTGTGAACATTTAGCCATACGGGTCTGTGTGTACGACCATACCGCTCGCCCGGATGCTCACCTCGAGCACGAGACACTCATATCCAAGTACTCATACACATACAATTCCGCTCGTCCGGATTCTCAACTCGACACGAGCCTCTCATCTCGAGTAAGGTATACCAACAATCTCATTCACGTTCACCAGCATAACAATCTATTATCCTCTACCATCAACATATACACAATATATCATCAGTCAACTCATATGAAAACTCGGCAAACTCATTCATCAACCACGCGCATCCTCAACATAGTGTCTCATACATTATACTTCATCAACTTATGTGACCATTTAGAAATAAGTAATAAATCAACAACAATAGCATATTTATCATGCAATTACACTCGGTCAACTCAGGTGACCACTCAACAAGGTATATAAAACAATAATCATCAGCACAGTTCATCAAGTGTTTTAATAGGTCAACACATATGACACCACATAAGCACGCATTTTTATCTAATTACCCTTAACTCTTACCATGACGATTATCAAGTTGAGCTTCTCAAAACTCATCTACACTCATATAAGATATCAATATTATTCTACATGATCAAGGCTCGAAGACGCATTAGCTATACCTAAAAATCACCACATTTACCATCTATCTAGTTTAAGAAGTGATTCTTCCTATACCATTATTCATTAATTTATTAGTTATCAATTATTAAATACGTAGTCTCACTTCAACCAAAATTCACAACCAAGCTATTGTAAAGATATTACTCACAATTCCTCACGCTAAATTTACTAGCCCTCTTATTACCTAGAGACGCATCATTCATTTAGGTTCTCCCAACCTTATTTATCAAATACCCCACTTCGTGACTTTCCATTTTAGGGTAGTCTATTCGGTCAAATTTTGTCCCATTAGTAATTCTAATTTTTCTCCAAGTCAGTTCATCAACCTATAAGATTAATTAGATACAATCGAGTCTAAATCACTCAAGATGGTTAACTACGAATTCTTATAATTACTTGCTCTTTTCTTACCCCGATTAGCTCTAAGCTAGTTAATTTGCATCACCGATTCACCTTCTCATTCATAGCATATGTAAGCAAAACAATAAGTTCACATAACTCCATTAGGTTTATTCACCTCACTTCATTTTTTTCCTCTCCTTTTATGCCAACACATGCAATAAAGATGCATTCATAATTTATACCATCAAACACACCATCAAAATATACCATCAAGAACAACTACAATCATATGTCATCAAATCCGCTATCAAGAAATATCACCTCAAGCTCCACTACCAAGATCATAAAATCAGAACACATTATCAAGAATATCCAATCAAGAGTACTTGTCAGGAAACATCACATTAAGAGTGCAAACCCCCGTTGTTAATCATCAATTAGGCTTACTTCCCTTCTCATAGTTAGGATTAATCCTCCACTTTTTATAGTTATGTCCCTACAAGTATTTCATCCAGTCATCATATTTTATGATCCTCTACCTCATCGATTATACATCAATAGTACACACGTATACAATTCACTAATTATAGTCTAAAGGAAAGGTAAGTCATAACCTACCTAGATTACAGAACTGGAACATGCAGCTATCATGGAGCTTTGCCTTTCTTCAATGCCTCCGAACATTCAAAGTCTCGAAATAAGACATTAAAAAATCAATCAATAAGCTACTTCTTCGATTCAAGGTTTGGTAGCTCAACCCACTCCATTCTACCAATTGTTTACGGTGTAATTCG
Organism: Datura stramonium; assembly: GCA_018107945.1. Lineage (NCBI taxonomy): Eukaryota > Viridiplantae > Streptophyta > Magnoliopsida > Solanales > Solanaceae > Datura > Datura stramonium. The sequence continues at coordinate 95,786 of JACEIK010002642.1, forward strand.
GGATACAATCATAGGCTAACTTATCATAATCCAAATCTACAATGATCATTCAACACAAGTTTATGAAGTTTTTACTCCTCTAACCCTCTTAAAACAATTTTTAAGTTAGGGGTTTCAGATTCACCGAATTCTAGGCCTCAAACTGTCACCAAAATAATATTTTATAATCACATTCACCCTAGAAAGTGTTAATTTACCATTTTTAGGCATAGAAATCAACACTCAATCATTCCTATAATCTTAGCTCTAATTTTCACAAACCTAGGATTCTTAGATAGAAATTCATCATTAGAGACTATTTTTAATTCTAAGTGTTAGAGAATCATAAGATGGAAGGATTAATAAGGAAATCTTACCTTGGAATAAGAAACTGCTCTAGCCCTTGAAAATTTCCACTAGAGCTCTCAAACTTCGGCAGGCCTTAGGATAATGGGGTGAAAATCTTGAAATTTTAACTTAAACTAACTTTCGCCTTGCGTCGTCCACTGCAGCGGTCCCACTACAACGAAGGCTTATTTGCCACGGCAGTCTTGCTGCCCGCAAAATTTTGAATCATTACGCCAATGTAATCGAGGCTCTATAACAATCGGCCGGGCTGCATTAGATACCAATTAAAATAACCGTTCGTCCTCAAACGCCTCACGAGATATGTAGGGGTTTTCTATTGCATCACAGTCCAAATCCTTACGGGGTCATAATTATGGCTATACTCTTTCTACGACGGTCTTACTGTTATCACTTTTGAATTTAACTAGAACTTTACCCCACCCTGTCTCTCTCGAGGTCCTACAAGGCTAATAGGATAACTACATAGGCCCAATTCACAAACTTAATTCTCCCATCCCTCATATCCCCAACTAGGAAAGAGTCTCAGGTATGCCATTTCTACTAATATTTATATTCTCAAGTAATCTGAATCATCCTCTTATAGGCTATTTTCTAAGGTTTATGCACTAGAAATGGTGGCTGATTAGAGGCGGATGGTGATTTGAACTCTTTCAAGCCTAGAGGAGGCCAAGCCATTTTCCTCTCACCACTCATGCTCTACGCAGGGGGCGTATTCCTCGGAAGGTGAGGAGTTGTATGTCGGGGTTTTGATGCGCCCTTCAATCCCTTGAGGGTGAAAGGTGTTAAGGAAGGGGCAGGAGGGGAGGAAGACTCACTCAAAGGATGGCAGTAATGACCCTAGTAGATGGGGCCGGTTTGCAGCTATGGAAAGTTACCGGGTGGCTGCCTGTGACTGCCCCAGAAGGTTCATCATCTCACATGTACCGTTGTGGACCTCGAGGGCTTATACGAAATGCTTACCTCATTAGTCCACCCAATGTTGAGCTTCAAAAGGATTTAAAGAAGGAGAAGAAGAAAAGACGATTTTGAGACTAGCTTTTATCTCGCATGTGGAAGGGGTTAAGAAGATCTACCGCCCTCCTTCTATACCTTAGGTTCCCCCATTCTCCCCGAGAAATATCTCAAAGTACTCCTTCCTTAGTGGTGGCGAAGGATGAAGGCAAGTGACCCAGGCTACGATAGCACGAGGCTCAACTAGTTGGGGTCACAATATATATTTCTCTCCTGTTGTTCTCCTTTTAGCTTAGATATTTCCTACTCTCAAAGGGCTAAGTGCTAAACAATTTCTCTTTTTGCTCGCTTGTTGGATGGTTTTCTCTTTTTCTCTATGTTTGTGGTACAAAGCCTATTGGGGCATTCAAATAATAATGGTCGTGTTTTGGCCCCATGTTTATATAAACCGTATTTCTTGTATACATATATACCCGATTCACCACCTTTTAACATAACCAAAAATTTTCCAAACAGGAAGGATTGATTCTGCCTAGCAATCGCTCCATGCAGCGGTCCCTTTTCTACTGTATTGACCCGCTATGGCAGTCCACTCGCTATCGCATGTCTATCAGAAAGGAAACTCATTGAGCAGAACACAAATAGGGATATCCGCCCTCTGGTAAACATTAATCTCCCCATTCCACCCTTTATTATACTTCATTATCACTAACATTTCACACTTCCTCATCAACTCATACGTTATGCAACATCGCAGACACCAATTAGAATCTTATAAATACCAATTGAGCTCATTGAGATACCAATAGGAATCTTTAGCTACCACCCTGACTCAACCAGGTAATCGACACGCCGGACAACATGATAGGAAAGAATAAAGGGAGACTTCCTGATGCCTTATAGATTCCTCGAAGGATTAGATCTGGACATCTACACACCAACTAGGATTCTACTCAACATTGCTCTTGAACTTGTAGACCGGTAACCTACACGCTCTGATACCAACTTGTCACGACCCACTGGGTGGATTCAGTGTGCATTTATATCGACTCCGACTCAATAGAAAACCCTCTTTTCTAATCAAATAAAATAATAATTACGGATCTCATAAACTTACATCAACCAATATTATTCTTGAAATACTATTAAAATAAAAAAAAAAAAAAAAAAAAAAAAAAAAAAAGAAAATGCTCCCAAACCTTGACTCTCTCAAGAAGTCTAGTCTAGATAGGTACAAGAGCTCTATTTAAAATATTGATAAGTAAAAAGACACAAATTTTCGCCTCGTGCGAAGAAAATGCGAAAGTTGATGTTGAGTATCGCCTCGTCAATCATTAAATAGAAATTCACTTGTCATAACCTACACCCAAAAAGGTGTAGCAAGAGTAGTATCAGTACATCACACGCATTAGTAGACATCATCGTCGCCTACAACTAGTTTAGGCAACAAACATAAAGTTAATATGCAATCAATAATTCAGCTTTAAACAACCACCAATAATTCACCAAGACAATTTCTTTACTATTTATTCACGACAGCTATTTAACCATGTATCCATATTTCTCCATCCATCTTATCCATAAAGGCTGGCTCAAGATAATGATTAGGCCTCGCTGCAACGATAACTTGACTGCTGCCACGGCCCGCAAAGAATGAAAATTCTTCGCTATAGCGGCATCAAGCCCAGGCAAGAATCGACTTCGCTGGTAACCTTACTTCTTTCAACACCTCATTCTATTACGCAAGATCTAACATCATACAAACAGTAGCAATTTACACCAAGTAGATATACACTTCTACCACCTTTCATCCGATCACAATTATTCATTTTTTCCCTTTTTTTCAATGAACATTCTACAAATGGATCAACTCAAAGAACAATATCTAAAGCACGCTTACTCCAATAAATTTAAATACAAGTATCAAATCATTCACAAACAAATTCACCAAAACACATCAAGGCTTACCATATAAGTAAGACACAATTATGCAAATGTGATCAAATGCATAATGAATATTGAAGTGGATAATTAGATCCTGTCATCATTAATTTATCTCATTCATGTTTGTACACATATCGGAGTCATCTTGTTACTAAACTCTATCACACAACCATATGTATATCGAACATACCTATATTGATCTCTGTCTCACAGCCATATACATCATGGCATATCCGTACGTTTGTCACAATCATATCAATGCTGATGGCGGGCACACGCCCCGTCACATCACCGTACACACATGCTAGAGGGTCTTATTTTTACCCTTCCAGTCATGACCTGCAGGGGCTCCTAAAATCCACGTACTGTACACCCACCTATATGAATATTTAGTCATACCTATCTATGTACTCATATTCATACACCCATCTATATGAACATTTAGTCATACCTCTCTCCGCGTACTCCATTCATAAGCTCGCCGCCTGGATGCTCACCTCGGGCACGAGCCACTCATATCTAAGTACTCAGCATATAAGGATTCCGCTTGTCCGGATGCTCACCTCAGACACGAGCCTCTCATCTCATAATAAGGTATACCAGCAATCTTATTCACGTTCACTACGTGATAAGAATCTATTATCCCTCACTCATCAACATATGCAAAATGATATCAACCAGTCAACTCATATGACAACTCGGCAAATTTCACATTCACCACAGGATAAGTATCTATTATCCCTCACTCATCAACATATGCAACATGATATCAACTAGTCAACTCAGAGTGACAACTCGGCGAATCCATTCAACAACCATGGATCCTCAACATAGCATTTCATGCATTATACTTCGTCAACTCATTTAACCATTTAGAAAGAAGTAATAAATCAACAACAATAACATATTTATTATGCAATTACACTCGGTCAACTCATGTGACCACTCAACAAGGTATATAAATCAACAATCGTCAGCATAGTTCACCAAGTATTTCATTAGGTCAACACATATACACCACATAAGAACACATTGCTTATCTCACTACTCCTTAACTCACTATGACAATTATCGCGTTGAGCCTTCTCAAACTCATCTACACTCATATAAGATATCAAACATTATTCTACATGATCAAGGCTCGAAGACCCATTAGCTATACCTAAAACTCACCACATTTACCATCTATCTAGTTTAAGAAGTGGTTCTTCCTATACCGTTATTCATTAATTTATTAGTTATCAATTATTAAATACGTAGTCCCGCTTCAATCAAAATTCACAACCAAGCTATTGTAAAGATATTACTCATAACCTCGGGCTAAATTTACTAGCCCTCTTATTACCTAGAGACGCATCATTCATTTAGGTTCTCCCAACCTTATTTATCACCCCACTTCTGTGACTTTCCATTTTAGGTAGTCTATTTGGGTCAAATTCTTGTCCCATTAGAAATTCCCAATTTTTTCTCCAAGTCAGTTCATCAACCTACAAGATTAATTAGATATAATCGAGTCTAAATCACTCAAGATGGTTAACTACGAATTCTTATAATTACTTGCTCTTTCTTACCTCGATTATTAGTTCTGCCAGTTAATTTGCATCACCGATTCACCTTCTCATTCATAGCATATGTGCACCAACAAGTTCACATAACCCCATTAGGTTTATTCACCTCACTTCATTTTTTCCCCTCCTTTTATACAACACATGCACAAAGATGCATTCATAATTTATACCATCAAACACACCATCAAAATATACCATCAAGAACAACTACAATCATATGTCATCAAATCCGCTATCAAGAACATCACCTTGAGACTCCACTACCAAGATCATAACATCAAAAACACATTATCAAGAATATCCAATCAAGAGCACTTGTTAGAAGAAAATCACATTAAGAGTGCCCCCTCCATTGTTAATCATCACCAGGTTTACTTTCCCCGCGTTCTCATAGTTAGGATTAATCCTCCACTTTTATAGTTACGTCCCTACAAGTATTTCATCAAGTCATCATATTTTATGATCCTCTACCTCATTGATTGTACATCAATAGTACACATGTATACAACTCACTAATTATAGTCTAAAGGAAAGGTAAGTCATAACCTACCTAGATTACGTAATAACATGCAAATTACCCAAGGAGCTTTACCTTCCTCAATGCCTCTGAACATTCAACGTTTAAAAATAAGACATTAAGAAATTAATCAATAGGCTACTTCTTCGATTCAAGGGTTTGGTAACTCAACTCACTCCATTCTACCAATTGTTTACGGCCTAATTCGATAATCATAGGCTAACTTATCATAATCCAAATCTACAACGATCATTCGAACCTAGTTCATGAAGTTTTTACTCCTCTAACCCTCTTAAAACAGTTTTTAAGCTAGGGGTTTCAGATTCACCGAATTCTAGGCCTCAAACTATCACCAAAACAATATTTTATAATCACATTCACCCTAAAAAGTGTTGATTTACCATTTTTAGGCCTAGAAATCAACACCAAATCATTCCCATAACTCTAACCCTAGTTTTCACAAACCTAGGATTTCAGCTTGAAATTCACCATTAAAGACTATCTTTTATTCTAGGTGTTAGAGAATCATAAGATGGAAGGATTAATAAGGAAATCTTACCTTTGAATAAGAAATTGCTCTAGCCCTTGAAAATTTCCACCAGAGCTCTCAAACTTCGTGCCTTAGGATAATGGAGTGAATAACCCCAAAATTCTAACTCAAATTAGCTTTTGGCTCAGCGTCGTCCGCTGCAGTGGTACATTTCCGCGAGTGGTGGTCCCGCCATGGGCCAAGGCTCGTTTGCCACGATGATCTTGTTGCCTACAAATTTTGGATCATTGCGCTAATGTTATTGAAACTCATGATAATCGATCGGTAGTGCTAAATTCAGGTTTTCCGGTTACTTAAAAAAAAAAAACCCTGCTTTTCCATATTTATAGATACGTCTCAAATAAATCCACTTTATTTTATCTAAATGCAATTAATTGTTTCATTTTGAGCTAATTATTTTTGTGTAAGATTCTTCCTACCCTTTGTTTTTCACTTTGCATATGACTATCATAAATGTGTCCGTGTGATTCATTTCCATTGCATTTTTTTTCACAACATATTATCCTCCTCGATTCTCGTCTCAGCAAATAGAAAGGAAGATAAAATGGACCGATTTGGATCAGCAGCAGCGCCAATATATTGCAACATCCAGATTTGGGCTAAAAGCGCGCCTCTCTCTCTCTATATATTTCTATGAAAAATGTGATACTAATATTTATTGATTTTCTTACTTAAATCTAGATATATTCCTAAATAGAATGGAGATTCTTGAGTTGCCAAATTATTATTGTTGTTGTTGTTGCTATAAAAGGGTCAAAGAAGGTTTTCTCTATAAAATTTTCAACTATGGTAATATGATTATTCTAGAGTTGAAAAACACATAAATTATCAATAGATAAAATTAAAAAATTAATAATATATTTTTTTTGTTTTTTTAATTTTTAAAAGGTTTAATTTTTTTTTTAAAAATTTATATAAAATCTTATCGTACAAGTACGAAAACTACTAATTACTTGCAAATAGCAAAATTGATGTTATGGTTGCTTTTATTTTATGATTGCTTGATCCCCGCTTCGCCTCAGAGTTTAACTTAATCTCGTTTGAGAATTATACTTTACAAATAAAATAAAAATAAATTTTCTTGATAATGCGTAACAATTCAATGGGCCTTGGTAATAAAGTGATTAAGAAATTATCTACGATAAATTATTGTCAGTGGTGTTCACGGTTTGATAAAAGATTAAATTAAATCATAACAAATTAAATCGATTTAAAAAATTAATATAACAAAACAAAATAAATAAAAAAATTAAAAAAATTAAAAAAATTAATATTTGATTTGATTTTGATTCCTAATAAAATTTTTGAAGAAATAACTAAACCGAACCAATAAGTTTTATATAAAAATTTTAAAATTATTTGAATATATGATATTAGTTTTTTATAAATAATTATAAGTATCTTATACCTTTTAATCATTAAATTGGTTATAGTATACTTTAGTTTCTGCTATGCAATCGCAATACTTTTGTGTTTTATTTTAAAAAATATGTCCAAACTTAATACTCTAAGTCTAATTATCTAAATGTGGTGTTGTGTATTACCGATTTTTTAATTTTCTTTGCTAAAACATCCATTTACTCATCAATCATTTGCCCTTTTGATATTGAAGGGTTGACTATTCTATCTAAAGTTGTACATTATTTCTTTGTGGATATTAGACATGTAAAGTGAAAGAATCTCTACGGTTATACAATTTAAACATGCTAAAGTTTTGAAATAGTGTTGAAAAATAATAAAAGATTCAAATATAAATTCATCTTGTGATAGTAGAGAGAAATTTGTTGATTCCTAACGTTTGTTTAAAAGTTATCTCATACTTTTGCTTGACTAGCTTTTTAAGTACTTTTTAACTTTTTGTAGTGTTTGGTTTTACGAGAAAACACTTAAAAAGTTGAAAATGCTTTAAAAGCTAAAAACCAAAATCGGCATATTACCAACTTTTATTTTTTTGACTTATAAACATTTAAGTTTAAACCAAACTATTTAAATTTTTATCCTTATATAATATTTTTCTAATTTCAATAATACCTCACTCAAATTTTGACAAATTCTTTTGTGCATATTAGAAAATCTGAAAAGAAAAAAAAAAAGAAAAAATTGAGGTAGTATTAATTCATCTAAATTATTATATTCGATTTTACAAATAAAAATAGAACTAAATGAAAATATAATGATAACTGATAAGGAATTTATAGGGATCATATAAATAATATATTACTTCTTTTAATTTATAATATTAAAAATACAAAATCAAACAATAATATTAACAATATTAAAATAACAATTAAAATTATGAAATTAATTTAAATTTTAATTATTTTAGAAATAAAAATATCATAGTAATTCACTTTTTCAGCAGTGTTAACAACTTTAAGGCATTTCAGTTTTACCCGAAATAAGTGCTTAACACTACTTATGTACCAAACACATTAATAATTTTTTTCAGTATTTAAACACTTTATCCAAACACATACCTATTTATTTATAAAATAAGTTTTAGCATCTATGTTTAAAAATCATTCTTTTTCAATTAAACCAAATGAACTCTTACTAGTATTAATTTATTATTAGCTAGTTATGAAATCAAAATTGAACGATAAAACTAAATCGAGTAATTTTTATTTTATTTTTTTTGATTTTTAATTTATTTGTTTGTGTTTGTTTTTGGTTTTTTAATTTTTAATTTTGAAAAATTAAAAAATAATGCATACCCCTAATTGCTAGCTATAGTAGAAGGAAAAGAAAGACCAATTGTCATTTAGGTCATTGTATATTAGTAGTATTTCACCTACTGTAAATAAGTTGACAAAACCAATCAGGGGGCTCAGGGCAAAAAGAGATTAGGCAAGTGCAGACCACAGTCCAGATCAAGTCTTCTTTCACTTTCTTCTTTTTATTTTGAAAACTAAGAGCAAATTGATGAAAGTACTGTTTTCCCTCTTTTTGCTCTGTTAGTTGCAGTACAAGCTGGGTTTTCTTTCTTGGACTTCAATCACTGTATAAAGGTGTTTTCCCTTTTTGGGGTTCCTGCTAAATTTCAACCAATACCTAAGTAAGTTGTTCTTCCTGCCATTCTCTTTATTCCATTCTTCTTATTAAAGCTCAAAAGTGTGATGAAATAGCAAAGTTAAAATTGATCTTACTATTACATTTTCGGAGAACTTTCTATACAAAATTCAGCTAGATAATATTGGCGACTAAGTTTTTCTTTTTAGCTTTGGTTAAAGTATGATGCTTGTTATACCATATACCATCCCTCATTTGAGCTTTGTTTGGTGTATACTTGTAGTATTTAGCCTTCATGCACTTCTAAAGAACAAAATAGATAAAATTAAAAAAAGAAAAAATTAAAAAAACAAAATTTTGTTAAAAAAAATTAAATGACGGCACCCAAGGTTTTTCTTTTTAAAAAGGAAATGAGATCTTTGTCCTTTTACAAATTGCATGTAAAAGAAAATGATCTTTTAGATATTTTAGGTGTAAAAATGAATACCTCTTATGTATAAAAATGAAAAGATCATATAAAACTTGAAAGAATTTTAAAAGTATTAGAAACCATTTCTCCAAAGGTTTTCAGGCCTCTTGGTAGTCAGGGGCTGAGCAACACCCAGGCCTTAACATAAAGGAAAATCAATAAAAAGTACAAGGAAGGGCACATAGTCCTGACCTTTGTTCCTATATGGTGCTAACCAGTGGACTCCTTACTAAAGGTATTAACCGGTCGGCAGCGACTAAAAGGAGAAGATAAAACCTATCTACTATATGTATTCAGAATGAGAGGGGGACATAAAACCTTACCTCCCAAATTCAATCATCCTAGAGAAAGTAAACAAGGAAGACTCTTCCTTTACAAAATGGTGTACACTATTAAGGCACAGCAACTAGTTCTATGCCTAACCGTAATCCTAATGAATCTTCAAACAGTCTTTAAGGAAAAAAATGAGAAGCTTGAGCGAAGAATCGAAAAATATGACCTCGAAAGTAGGTAGATATGCAACAATCCTCAAGAGTAGTTGGAAGAGATTTAGTGGGTCATGGAATCAGTAAAATATGTCTGTGTCAAGCTCTGAATTAAGATATTGATTTTATTACTTGCAGGAGGTACAGGAGTGTCGTGATGTGATTGGTTCGATAATCCTTGTGAAGAATGAGCATCTAGAGAAGGACGAGAATCATTTGGACAATGCTATAAGTCATGTGGATCATGTAGCTGTATTTCTGTGCAAACTGGAGGCTAATATCCTGAGAATGGGATATCAACACAACTTAGGGCTCCCTATTCCAAGAAGCTAGTGACAGCTTTCTTGAGATATATTTCACATGAAACGCCAAGGCCAGACGAGAGACACCATTGCTGAGCGACTCAAAGGTTCAAAGGAATCAAGATCAACTAGCCAAATGATTTCAGAGGTGTTGCATAAAATTAAACTGGAGAACATTGCTGAGAGAGTCAAAGCTTCAAAGCCATCAAGACCATTATCTAGCCCAATCACTATGGAGATGGTGGGTTTGTCGAACTTGCTAGATTGCAGCCAGAGCTCGGCCTCTACTGTGTAAGCGCAGTACGCTGTCGGTTTCCTGCATTTGTGCTTAAAAGAAGCTCCAAAATCTACGAAGCCCTTATCATCAACTGCAAAGCGGTGCATTGAGCATGTGTCGGGGCATGAAGGATCTCTTCAACCTTGCTGGGAGCGTAGCTACACTGCAGCACGCCTATTTGTCTCAGGGTTGGCTTCTACAGTATGGATTTCCTGAATTCCTCTGAATTGCTGGAAAGGATATGTCCTTTCAGGCCTGAAGTGAGGCAGATTTATAAGAGCCTCCTTTTGATAGCTAAGTCGTCAAGATCAGACATCACAATGAACGCCAAAATATGCTTGATTGTGTTAGTGCCTCAAGATGATCTGGAAGAGCTACTATTATGTGGTGGCCGAATCTCCATGGCTCCAACAAGGACTTTCTTACTTCTAGATTTCTCCATATAGAATTAAAGCGACTCCATCCGAAGAATTCAATTTTGCACATACTGAAGCTCTGGCCATTGAGGTAGAACAAGATCTACTCCTACTATGATGAGGAATACAAGAATTACTGAAATAGACCATTTGCAACTGAAGTTTAATCATTTCAAGGTAGAAGTCGATCTAATTCACCTACTAAACAGTAATAAATTAATATACTCCTCTGAAAGATCTGATTGACTATGCATGAAAGAGCTGATATTCTTGGGAACTTTCATTAATTCATTGAGAAAAAGATAAAACTAAGATAACTGACTTTTTGACCCTTGTTCAACGTACCAGCCAGGCATGGTCAATCATTAGCAGTCTTTCTCACGACGTAGAGCAAGAAGACTTGGCCAGGGAAATTAATCGCTTGCATTTTCAATTGCTTCTTAAGTTTAAGTTTGTTAAGGCAGCGATTAGGCAGATGTGTCCTGGCATTTCTGCATCATCTAATTGACCATACTACAGTAAATCTGCTGAATTTTCTTCCTATTAACTTTGAGGTGATTGACTTCTATTTCAGCATGCTAAAATTCTCTCAGACATCAAAAAAAGAAAAACACAGAAAAATAGAAAAGTCTCAATAAAGATTATCCTTGTATAGCTCCTATTTTTTGGCGAGGTCTTCATGGGGTTTAACAAATATATTTTGACAATCTGATACTATGATAACCAATTTGACATTTATTTTTGCAAATGAAGTCAAAAAGTTTTACTATGGATTACTGCTCCTGGTAACATTTCTTATTGATCCTGTAGTTGAGTGCACTGAATGCAAGAAGCAAATTAATTTCTTGAGAGGGTTTAGAATTGTCACAACTGAGGAGGAATCTGTTATGTGTTTATCTTATGAGGATGCTGTGGATAGTGACAAATGTAGGAAGGTCAATCTTGTCCTTCGGTTTTTGACTATTTCTTTGAATCTTATCAAGTCTGAGGGAAGCTTGATGGATCTAATAAAGCACAAAGCCAGTTTGAAAGCTGAAGTTATTGATCTGATTGAAAGTTCACATGAAGAGCTTATTTTACTTAGAGCTATTCTCATGGATCTATCCCAAACAGACAGTAACAAATTGGATGATCTCTTAATGCATGCTGAAGTGAATGCCTGAAGTTAGCAAGAATTAGTGGTTCTTGTTATGGAAGTCTCACGGATGGAAGCAAATAATGAGAAAATAAGGCTATTTCAGTTATCTGATCATCTCCAAGAGATCTGAGTCTGTCATGTAGATATCAGAAAAATTGCTTGCTGCCTGGGATGCACGCTTGCAACATAACAAATGGAGAAGGCCTTATTAAGTTCTTATTAAACCACCAGGACTGGTTGCTCAGCTATGATGCTTGTTCAATCTCTTTTGAAGAATCAGACCTAGTGAGTCAAAGACAAACTAGTGTTCCTGCCTTTTCTTGCAGATATTGTACAATATCGCGATATGCATCAGGAGCTCAAGGACCTCGTGAAACGTATTCAAGATATAAAGTATGTCTGTCTCTTCCCCGCCAGGAATTATCAACATGCTTGGTATTACATGCTATATCTCTCTGATGTCAAGCAATTGCTTAAGTTTGTCGAGATCGAGGTCAAAATGATCTGTCTCAAAGTTCCAGATTTGTCAGCTTGTAGCTTCCCCAAGACAAATGGATTAGGATTTCTTAATTGTTTTTTGGAAAATTGGAGGAGCTATTGTATCTAAGCTCGATTCTATTATTGACTTAAAGCATCAGATTGAATCAGTCAAGGAGGGGTTGTTGTGTCTGGGATCATCGGTTGATCATTTTGCAAAAAACTATGATGAGCATGATGAAGTTTATAGTCTTATAACGAGTGCGTTACTGACATGGCGTGGGCTGCAGAGTATGTCATTGATTCGTGCTTGGCCTGTTCCCATCCACTCTGGTACAAAGTTCTTTGGATATCTGAAGTTGTTGAGAATATTAATCTCAAGAATAAAGTTGTTAGTGATGCTTTTGGAAGAAAGAAGAAAAATGTGACAGTGCACAAAATTGCAAAGACATCCATGAATATTGCGACATCTTTATCAGCCAAATACCCAAGAGTAAATGAAGCAATTGAGGGTCTTAATGAGGCAATGAACAAAATAAAGAAGCAGCTACTTGGAGGATCTTCTCAGCTAGATATTATCTCCATAGTTGGTATGCTCTGAATTGTAAAATTCACTCTTGCCGAAGATTTACAATGATCTCATAGTTACTCCCTCACTTTGATGTTCACGCAAAGGTCGTGGTTACTCAAGTATATTCATGGAAAGAGTTGTTGCTACCATCTTGAATGAGATGTTCTTTGAGCCTGCTGGATCGCACTGAAACAGAAGATGGTGAATTAGCTAATGAACTGCGTCAAGTTTTACAACCAAGAGATTCTTAATTCTCATTGATGATGTGTGGGATAAAACAGCATGGGACCATTTATATATGTGCTTCAGAGATGCTCAGAGGAGGAGTAGAATTATTCTAACGACCTGAACTGAGTGACATTGCCAATTATGTTAAATGTAAAGTAATCCCCATCATCTTCGTTTATTCAGAGATGATGAGAGTTGGACACTGTTACAGGAAGAGGTGTTTCAAGGGGAGAGCTGTCCACCTGAACTTGTAGATGTGGGATTTCGAATAGCAAAAAGTTGTGGAGGGTTGCCTCTTTTCATTGTGTTAGTTGCTGGTGTTCTAAAAAGAAAAGAAGAAAGCAGATCTTGGGAAGAAGTAGAACAAAGTTTAGGTTCCTAAAATATTGTAGCTTGGAAGAGAGCATGTCTTACTGATTCAGTTATAAGAATTTACCACACCATCTGAAGCCTTGTTTTCTCTATTTTGGAGGATTTTTGAAGGGCAAGGATATTCATGTTTCCAAATTGACTCGACTGTGGCAAGTTGAAGGGTTTGTACAAGCAAATAAGCAAAAAAGAACAGAAGATGCCACACAAGATCTTTTGGAAGATCTTATTAGTAGAAATCTAGTAATGGCTGGTGGAGAAAGCCCTAGTGGCAAGGTGAAAAGGTGCCAAATTCATGATCTCTTGCACAGTTACTGCCTGGAAAGTCCAAGCAAGATAACTTCTTTACCCGAATGAACAGGTACAGAGAATTATACTGATTTCTTTGTATTATGCTTATACCTACCCTCATAGTCATGTGCTTTTGTTTCTTTCCTTTGGTATGATTCAGGGGAGAGGATATGCTTCCTGAAAAGCCTAGGAACTACCGGTTGTTCATCCATTCTTACCAAGATGAAATTGATTTGTGGCACATGTCGCCTGCAAACGTCCGTTCTTTACTATTCAATGACAGATCCAGAAAACTTGTTATGGCCTCGTGATATCTCCTTCATCTTTTGAAGTCAAAACTTGTTAAAGTGTTGGATTTGGAATCGCTCAACATTGGTGGTACTTTTCCCAGTGAAGTACAGTCTCTAATTCATTTGAGGTACTTGGTTGTTCAAACTGATGCAAATTCAATTCCTTCATTTATAGCTAAGCTTTGAATCTTGAAACTTTTGTGGTAAGAGGATTGGGAGGAGAGTGGATATTACCTCTTCTATTCTGAAGATGGTCAAATTGAGGCATTTACTAATAAAACATCGTGCTTCATTTAGTTTGCAAGAGAACATTGGGAAATCATTTGCTAACTCACAATTAGATTATTTGGAAACCTTTTCCACTCTAATGCCTCTTATGGTGAAGAAGCAGAGATGATTTTGACAAAGATGCCAAATTTGAGAAAGTTGAGTTGTATATTTTCGGGGACATTTAGTTATTCAGAAAAAGTGAAGGGAAGGTGTGTTCTTTTTCCCACATTAGATTTTCTAAGCCACCTTGAATCTCTGAAGCTGGTTTCCAACAGCTATCCAGCTAAACTTCCACATGAGTTCACACTTCCCCTAAAATTAAGGAGTTGACGTTGTCCAAGTTTCTGGCTCTACCGTGGTCCGAAATTTCAATCATTGGAGAATTGCGTAACTTGGAGATTCTAAGGCTGGGCTTTTCAGGAGCCTTTGAAGGGGATCAATGGGAAGTGAATGATTCAGAGTTTCCTGAACTCAAATACTTAAATTTGGATAACATCAATAACTAGTTTCACGTGGTCTGTCTCTGATGATGCTTTTCCTAAGCTTGAACGCTTGGTTTTAACCAAGTGTAAGCAGCTTGAGGAAATCCCTTCTCATTTTGGTGATGCTATATCTCTAAAAAGCATTGAAGTAAACAGGTGCGGCTGGTCTGTTGCCAATTCAGCTCTGGAAATTCAAACAACACAACATGAAGACATGGCAAATGATGTATCTTCACAGTTACTATACAGCCTCCAGATTGGCTAGAGGCCATCTGCTTGACTTCATCTGGTATGCTCTTGCCATATTCACTTAATTACATTTCCACTCATTTATTTGTCTTTAATCGACACCAGAGTATGTTAATTTTTTAGTATTACACTTATGTTGGTTACCTGATCTTATACCTAAAGAGGTGATCTGCTAGATCCTTTAATCTTAGTAAGCAGAGTTGAACTTTTAGTGATGGGTCAGTTCCCTTTTTCAAAATTTTGGGAAGAGCATTGCAATCAGTCAGTCTTTTAAGTGCTCCATCTTACGGTTCAATATCTATTTCTTGTGAAAATTTTTGGTGAATAACGGGATCCATTTCTTCGGTCTATGTTTCATTCAGGATGCTAACAGAAGATGGATGAGGAGCCTCTGCTAGATAATTGAAGGCCTTTGCAAGAAATAAGTGTTCGATTATATGTCAACAATGATTCGTCATGAATTTGTAATTTTCCCGAGCAAGAGTCCAGATACTTGTCTTTTTGAATTATTTGAATATATTGGAATTTTCGAGTAATTGCCGCTTGCTGCCCAATAAGTTGCACTTCACAAATTTCATTTTATCCAGCCTTATTTTCTTGTAAATTTGTTACTATCTGAAAGTTGCTAGTACTCATCTCTAAAGAAAGGGTAGCATAGGGATGCAAGAATGTGTTTTCCTCATGATATTGAAGGGAAATTGTATTTTCCAGTGAAGAATTAGATATAATCTTCTGTTTTGATTCGGTTTTATCCATTATATTTTATCTTGCAAAACATGTCAAAGTGCAACGTGAATGCTGGCACCAGAAGGCAGAAGAAGTTCAACTAAGATCCATTACTGCTAGTCTGTCAATTTCGAGTGTTCCTCCAAGGAATAAAGAGAAATAAGTGAGAAAAAGCTCAATCAGCAGTAGATTTCTAAATTGAATTGAATAATAACATATTCATGTGAAGAGTTTGAAAGCAACAAGTACAAGATACACATCTCGCTGGTAGTGAGATAGCTTCAAATATGCAGTTCAAGAAGACAATTTAATGGGGCATAATTGAACTTTGCTTACACAGAATCTGTGAAGCAAACATTTTTTTTTTCCCTTTTTCCCCATTCAACTGTCTGCATTTTTAGCATTCCCCTGTACCTAAATAGCCATAGTGTATAAATTAAACAAGTATTATTTTGATCAAAACATTAGTTGATGCTGACTGTGTACTCCACATAAGCAAGTAATTTCAATGCTAAGAAAGCATTAATTTGATCCTCCCATGTAGATAAAGTTAATACTATAAATAACAGTATTATTATTCTACCCTAGCTACTCTCCTTTTGCTGATTTAGCATCTTTGTTTCAAATAAGTGGGTGTGTAAACTATAAAAAGATAAAGATACAAACTTTAACTTGTGTTTTTCCTTAGCAATAAAGGTTCTTAAATGGAATGGACAAACAATTATTTTCTTAATTAATCTTCCATCCGTCCATCTGTCGTCCATTAGAGGAAAAAACAAAGAAAAAGTAATCAATCTTTCTTGTGGTCATTGTTTATTAGTACCTACTTTTTTGCTTTCAGAATTAAAAATGAACAAAAGACCATTTAAGTCACTGTCTAGTAGTCCATTGAAAGGAATGCAATTAGCCTACTAAAAAACCATTCAATCCGCAAGAACTAGACAGTAAGACAGAGCATAGCAAACTGATCAATACCATTCTTCCTGATCACTTTCTCTATAATTTTTTAAGTACTATGCTTTAAATAGAAGAAAAAAAATTACAAAGTGGAAGTAATTATTGAGGATGAAAAGATTATCGGAGGATGGATTTTGACAACAAAAAGAAATTGCTCGTTGTGTTGCAGTGTATTGATCACTGATATTCTTACTCATTTGCTTCTCTCACCATTTTTGCAACTGAAAGAATCTGAGAGCCATTAAAAAGTACTTTCATGCACATCTAATTTAGAACAGACAGGATAACTCTTCATCTTCCATAACCTTCAGTTCAAACTCATATGTTTCTGTTCATTGCAAATGGTCTAAAGAATCTGAGGGGTTTTCAATTCTTTTTCCAGGAGCTAAACCCTGTAACTAGAGACTCAATCTCTTAGCTGCTGCTCATTTAAAATAAGGGCATAGGGTGAACCCATTTGGCCAGCGAAGGCTCATTGAGGGCAAAGCTAGACCATTTTGCATAATTCAGACCCTTTTACCCAAAAAGCATACAAGTAATAAAGCAAAACACTAGCGGTTGATGATTTCAGTACGAATAAAGTATTGGTATGCTAGGACCTATCTACCATCTTGCGCGGGCGTATTAGTGATATATTTTGATTGATCTTCCATATCTTAGTATCTTTATCATTAATTTAGTGTTTTTACTGACAATCCTGCTGAGTTTTTTACGCTTTCAAGGAGAAGGTCATTATTCTTTACTGGTTGATTATTTCCTTATTAGCAGGTTTGATCATGGCAAATACACATTCATATCAATAAATTGTGAAACAAGTTCTCTCCTACACTGGAAGTTCTGCAGTAAGCCACTTCTTTGTCTATATTTTAGCTTAGTCTTACACAGTTGTGGAAATAGATTATACTGGATATTTAATCCCTCATTTGCTCTTTGGAAGAATTGGAAAAAGATGGGAATGATATCTCTTTGTTTGGTGTATACTTGCAAAGTCTAGGCCCTTAATGCACTTGTAAAGACTAATATGCATAATAGAACCAGAATCTGTAAATAGTGGAGTAATTATTCTTAGTTTTTAGCGGGTAATGGAATCAGTAAAATGCATGAGATATGTTTGTCAAGCTCTGAATTAAGATATTGATTTTATTACTTGCAGGATTTATTAACAATTAGAGGAAACTGAAAAGGAGGAAAGTAGATGGCCCAGGAGTGTCGTGCAGTGATAGGTTCCATAGACCTTGTGAAGGGCAGGCAGTTAGATAGTTCCATGATTAATCATTTGGATGATGCTAGAGATCAACTAGAATGTGTAGCTTTATTTCTAAACTGAGGAGGTCTGCCCTGACAACACGATATCTACACAACTAGGGGCCCTATTTCACAAGCTCATGATGGCTTTTCTGAGATATATACTACATGGATCAACCTTGCACTGTCAGAATGATGATATCAAAGGTAGCGGAAAATAATTAAACTGGAGAACATTGCTGAATACTTCAAAGCAGCTTCAAAGCCATATCAAGATCAACTAGC
Organism: Datura stramonium; assembly: GCA_018107945.1. Taxonomy (NCBI): domain Eukaryota; kingdom Viridiplantae; phylum Streptophyta; class Magnoliopsida; order Solanales; family Solanaceae; genus Datura; species Datura stramonium. The sequence goes on from JACEIK010002642.1 coordinate 114,200, forward strand.
GGAATGATATCAGAGGTGCTGGAAGAACAAGAAAACAAAGAATCAAAAGGCTAACTGAGAATAGAATAAAAAATAATCTAGAATGGGGAGGGGGTGCCTATAAATAGGCATAAGACTACCTAAAACCCTAAGGCCCATCTGCTAACAATTATATACAATAATAAGGAGCTAACAAAATCAGTATGAGAAAATCAAAGGGGTTCAAAATGAATTCTCACATTGTGTCAAGGGGTTCAATATGCAATATATACACATCAATATTTAATTTGACTATATATATACAGTATAATTTTCTGACGACCCCTTCTGCTACCTTGGCTCCGCCCCTGCTGAAAATACTTAAACCCGAGAATATTGCTGAGAAAATCAAAGCTTCAAAGCCATCAACATCATCTAGCCGAATCACTGTGGAGATGGTGAGGTTTGTCGAAATTTTGCTTGATTATGTACAGGATCGTGTGCCTGTGCCATCTCTGGTTTTCAAGAAGCTGTTACATCTACAAGCCTTCTTCATATTACTACAAACCGGTGCATTGAGCATGAGAAAGCATGAAGGGGATTTCTTCATTCATGTTGAGGATGTAGCTTATACTGCAATTACAACTATGTTTCTTAGCTGTGGCCTACTATATGGAGGAAGATGAAGAGCAGGAACGTGTGTGTGAAATTTGAATTCTCTAAATTGCTGGGCAGGATGAGTCCTTTTTAGACCTGATATCTGACAGGATTTATAAGAGCCTCTTGATAGCCAAAGTCATCAAGATCAGAGACTACAATCAAGTCCGAATGTATGCTTGATTTTGTTAATGCTCTACGAGAGGATCTTTAAGGAGCATCTCCACAGCCATGTCGAATTTGGTGGCTCGAAAGGACTGCTTGACCTTTCTATATTTCTACAGGATGATAGGAATATAAACGCGCCCACTAAGAGAATTAAGTTCTCTTCAATCACTTGTCAAGTCTTGGCCATTGAGGCAGCATTTGTGATATACTCCTACGATAAGGATCTTCTTTTCCTTTTGCACCAATAGTATAATCATTTCGATGTTGAAGTCGATCTGATTAAGGTACTAAACCATGATGCCACCGGAATTGTTCTTCTTAAAGATCTGATTGACTATGCTCGGGGAGAGCTGATATTCTTGAGAATTTTTCTCATGGATTCATTGGAGCAGTGCAAACAGCAACCAAGATAACTGGATTTTTTTACCGTTATTCAATCTGTGACTAACCAAGCACTGTCAGACATTAAGTCTCTTTGTTATAATGGGAAACTAGAATACCTGGCCACGGGAATTAGTCCTTGCATCTTTCAATTGCTTCTTAAGTTCAAGTTCATTAAGGCAGCAATTGACAGATTTGTCCCACCATTTCGCATCATCTACATTAGACCATTCTAGGATAAATCTGCTGAACTTTCTTCCTATTAACTTTGATGCTGATTCTTTCTTCAGCATGCTAAAACTTCAAACACATCATCTTCATGTTGCCCCAAGATGGATTTGTCATGAGGTTTGCAACATCTTCTTGACAATCTTCTACTGAAGGATGAAACTGCTTTGTCATTTACAGTTGCAGATGAGGTTAAAAAGTTCTACTATGGATTGTTGCTCCTGGTAACATATCTTCTTGATCCTCTAGTTCAGTACAGTGGATGCAAGGAGCAGAATAATCTCTTGAAAGGATTTGGAACTATTGCAATTGAGGCCAAATCGCCATCTCTTATTTTATGAGGATGTTGTGCATAGCAATGTAAAGTAGAACGAAATTCCGCCTTTCAAGTGTTTGACTGTGGTTTTCAAGCTTATGGAGTCTGAGGAAGCTTGATAGATCTACTAAAGCACAAAAAGCCACTTCACAACTCAAATACTGGATATATTGAAATGCTTGTGAAAAGCTTAGTTTATCTTAGAGCTCTTTCTCATAGATGTTCTCGGCAATACACAGATTTTAATGAATTGCATGATGTCTAATGCATGCTGAAGTGACTTCGAACAAGTTAGCACAAATCTGTGGTTATTGTTATGGAAGTTTCATGGAGGGAAGAAGCATTGAGGAAACTGGGCTTCTGTTATCTGATTTTCCACCACAGATTGAATCTGTCAAGGTAGAGTTTAGAAATATATGCTTTGAGTTTCTGGATTCATCACCATACAACATAACAAATGGAGAAGGCCTTATTAATTTCTTATTAAAACACCAGGACAGGATCCTCTAAACCTGTGAGACATCCACCTTTTCTGAAAACTAGATCTAGTACAAAGAATAAATCAGTGCATTGGGTTTCCGATATTTTACAGTATCGTGATATGCATCAAGAGCTTAAAGACCTTGTGAAACATGTTCAAGATATAAAGTATGTTTGTTTCTTCTCCATCAGGGATTATCCACCTGCTTGGTATTACAGGCTATATCTCTCTGATGTCGAGCAATTGCTCAAGTTTGTTGAGGCAGAGGTCAAAATGATTTGTCTCAAAGTTCCAGATTCCTGCTATAGCCTCAAGATAAATGAATTGGGATTTCGAGTGTTTCCTGGGAAAATTAGATGAGATGTTTAAGTCCTAAGCTCGATTCAGTTATCAACTTAAAACTTCAAATTGGGTCAGTGAAGGAGGCCTTATTGTGTCTAAGATCATTGGCTGATCATTTCCCAGAAACCTACAATAAGGGTGCATGTGCTTATAGTCTTACAACTGTTACTGCAATGGCATACAAGGCGGAGTATGTCAGAGACTCATGCTGGACCTATTCTTATCCACTCTGGTACAAAGTTCTTTGGATTTCTGAAGCTATTGAGAATATAAAGCTTGTAATTAAAGTTGTTAGCGGAAACATGAAAGAAAGAAGATAGATGTGACAATGCATAAAGTTAAAAATACCTCCCTTTATCTTGCACCATTTTTATCAGCTAATACTCCAGGATCAAATGAAGAAACAGAGGGTTTCCAGGAGGCGATGGACCAAATAAAGAAGCATCTACTTGGAGGTTCACCTCAGCTAGATGTCATCTCATTGGTTGGCATGCCGGGAATTGGTAAGACTACTCTTGCCGAGAAGATTTACAATGATCCAGTAATCACCTCTCGTTTTGATTTCCATGCTTAGTGTCGCGTGACGCAAGTATATTCATAAGGAGAGAAGTAAGCTTTCCATTTTGAATGGTGTGCTGCTTATTGATCGCAATGAAAAAGAAGATGCAGAATTAGCTGATGAGATGCGTCGATTCTTGTTGACCAAGAGATTCCACTCTCATTGATGATGTGTGGGACAATCCCATATATGTGCTTCAAAGATGCTCAGGGATGGGAGTAGAATTATTCTAACAACTCTGTCTGAGTAATGTTGCCTATTATGCTAAATGTGAAAGTGAACCTATCATCTTCTTATTCAGAGATGATGAGAGTTGACATTGTTACAGGAAGAGTTGTTTCAATGAAAGAGCTGTCCGCCTGAAATTGTTGATGTCTGGGTTTCGAATAGCAAAAATATGTGGAGGGTTGCCTCTCTTCATTGTATTAGTTGCTGGTGTTCTCAAAGAGAAAGAGATAAAAGCAGAATTGTGGAAGGAAATAGAAGAAAGTCTAGGTTTGCTGAATATTGGTAGCTTGGAAGAAAGCATGTCTACTAATTGATTCAGTTACAGGAATTTACCGCACCAGCTGAAGTCGTGTTTTCTCTATTTTGGAGGACTTTTGAAGGGAAAGGATATTCATGTCTCAAAATTGACTCAGTTGTGGATAGCTGAGGGCTTTGTACATACAAACAAGGTAAAAGGACTAGAAGATGTTGCAAAAGGTCTCTTGGAAGATCTTATTAGTAGAAATTTAGAGATGGGCGTTGTGAAGAGACCCAAGGGAAAGCTGAAAACATGTCGCGTTCATGACCTGTTGCATAAGTTCTGCTTGGAAAAGTTTGAACAAGAGAATTTCCTTCTCCAGATCAATGGGTATAAATAACTATACTGATTTTATTGTGGCGTTTATCTCACCTCTCATTTTTATTTAATTTTTTTGTTTAACAGATACAGGGGAGAGGCAGAGGAGTATTCACGGGAGGTACTGCAGAACATGTGCAAACCCCATTTAATGGATGATACATTTCCTGAAAAGTCTAAGGAATACCGGTTGTTTGTTCATTCTTCTGAGGATCAGATTGATCTGTGGCGTTTATCTCGCCAAATGTTCGCTTCTTGTTATTCAATGTGATTGTATGGATAACTTGTTATTGCCGCGTGATATTTCCTTCATATTTAACAGCTTCATACTTGTTAAAGTGTTGACTTGGGAATCCTTCAACATTGGTGGCATTTTTTCCTAGTGAATACAATTTTATTATTCATTTGAAGTACTTTGCCGAACTGGTGGAAATTCAACCTTCATCCAAGTTGCTTTAGAATCTTGGAAATATTTGTGGTAAGAGGATTGGGAGGAGGTGATATTACCCATTTTACTTTTAAAGATGGTTAAACTAAGGAATATACATGTAACCCATCGTGCTTGGTTTACTTTGCATGAGAACATGGGTGAATTGCTTGCCGAATCTCAATTAGATAACTTAGAAACCTTTTTCCACCTACATCTCTCGTTTACAGTGAAAGTAGCGTAGTGTTAGCCCATAATTGTTAGTAGATGGACCTTAGGGTTTGTGTAGTCCTATGGAAGGATTTGTGCAATCATAGTCCTAAGGAGCATTAGGATTTTAGGTAGTCCTATGGGCATTAGGATTTTAGGTAATCATAGTCCTATGAGCATTAGATTTTAGCTTGCTTTCATATAGGCACCCCTTCCCCATTCTAGATCATTGTATTTAATTCTCAGTTACCTTTTTGATTCTTTCTTCTTGTTCTTCAATAAAACCTTTGTTATATATCAACATGGTATCAGAGCCAAAATAAATCAGATCTAGGGGCATGGGGCAGTGCGCCCTCGTTCAGGGTTCGGGGCGAAGCCCCAAATTTTTTTTTTTTTTTTGCTGGATATTCTCTGTGTTTCGATGCTTCCGCTAAATTCGTTGTTGGTTTGGCTTGCTTTGACGGCGTTGTATGATCGTCGCGTTGTTGGTTTGGTTTGATTTGGACGGCGCCATGATCGCCGTTGTTGGTTTGGTTTGCTTTGGACGGCGTTGTATGATCGTCGTTGTTGGTTTGGTTTGATTTGGACGGCGCTGTATGATCGTCGTTGTTGGTTTGGTTTGCTTTGGACGGCGTTGTATGATCGTCGTTGTTGGTTTGGTTTGCTTTGAACGGCGTTGTATGATCGTCGTTGTTGGTTTGGTTTGATTTGGACGGCGTTGTATGATCGCCGTTGTTGGTTTGGTTTGCTGTGGACGGCGTTGGGCACTGCTGCTATGGTTTGGTTTCTGATTTGGACGCGTTGCGCGACTGTCGTTGTTGGTTTGGTTTGCTTGACGGCGTTGTATGATCGTCGCCATATTTGGTTCTTGATTTGACGCCGCTGTAGCGATCGCGTTGTTGGTTTGGTTTACTGGACGCTCGTTGTTGGTTTGGTTGTTTTGTTTTTGGAAGGAGTTGCTGGTTTGGTTTGATTTGATGGCGTTGTTGGTTTGGCTTGATTTTGATTAGGGCATTTTGTTCTTATCGTTGTTTTGGGGTTGCTTAACTTGTTGTATTCACTTTGCTTTTGTCAATATGGCTTTGTTTTGTTGGAATTACCGGGATTTGGTACTTGTGTGTGGAGGTGAAACAAGTATTGGGAATTTGGGATTGTTGTGTTTTCGGGGAATCGAAGGGCATCGCATCGATACGATGTACCGGTGACGCCTTGTGGCGTTTTGATCTGTTTGGTTACGCTGGCTTGCAGATATGGGGGTTCACATTTCTCGACCTACTCCTCTACATTGTGATAACAAGAGTGCGATGCAAATTGCAAAGAACTCTGTTTTCCATGAGCGGACGAAGCACATTGAGATTGATTGTCACTTCACTCGTCATCTCCAGCTCGAGACCATATCGCTTCCTTTTGTTCCATCAGCCTTGCAGATTACTGACCTTTTTACGAAGGCTCGCCGACGTCTCGGTTTCGTTTGTGTGACAAACTCTCAACAGCTTATTACCGTCGCATTATGAGTTTGAGGGGAATGTTAGCCCATATAATTATTAGTAGATGGACCTTAGGGTTTTAGGTAGTCCTATGGACATTAGGATTTTAGGTAATCATAGTCCTATGAGCATTAGGATTTTAGGTAGTCCTATGGGCATTAGGATTTTAGGTAATCATAGTCCTATATATTAGGGATTTTAGTTTATGCCTATATATAGGCACCCCCTTCCCCATTCTAGATCATTGTATTTAATTCTCAGTTAGCCTTTTTGATTCTTTCTTTTCTTGTTCTTCAATAAACCTTTGTTATATCAACACAGAGATGATGTTGAGAAAGATGTCAAAATTTGAGAAAGCTGAGTTGCATATTTTCGGGACATTTGGTTATTCAGAGAAAAGTGAAGGGAGGGTGTGTTCTTTTTCCAAATTAGAGTTTCTAAGTCACCTTGAATCTCTCAAGCTTGTCTCCAACAGCTATCTAGCTAAACCTGCATCAGTTTCCTCAAGACTAATGGAATTAACTTTGTCAAAGTTCCGTTTACAATGGAGCCAAATCTCAACTATTGGAGTACTTCCTAATTTGGAGATTCTCAAGTTACTTCTCGTGTTTCGAAGGGCGCGAATGGGAAGTGAAAGATTCAGAGTTCCCAAACTCAATACTTAGAATTGGATGACCTCAACATTGTACACTGGTGTGTCTCCGAGGATGTTTTTCCTATGCTTGAACGTTTGGTTTTAACCAAATGTAAGCGGCTTAAGAAAATCCCTTCTCATTTTGATGATGCTGTATCTCTAAAAACCATTGAAATAAACTGGTGCAGCTGGTGTGCTGGGCATCCAGCCTAGGAAGTTCTAACAATGCAACGCAAACACATGGAAAATGGTGCATTCAAAGTGACAATTCAGCCTCCAGATTGGGATAGAGGTTCATCTCCTTGACTCTTTATCTGGTATGTTCTTTCCATGTTCATCTAGTTCATTTCCACATTTATTTTCTCTTACACCATATCATGCTTATTTTGTTGCTATTATTACTTGTTCCAATTACCTGCTCTTAGTGTAAAGAAGTGGGAAAAAAAGAAGTTTATGGGCTATATCCTTAATCTATTCTTCTTGCTCATAATTTAGGAAAGCGTACTGCACTAATCCATTTTTTCAGTGAATGTTTCATTCAGGATTGGTAACAAAAGATGTGAGGAGGACCTCAGCTAGGTGGTTTTCTGTTGAAGGATCTGCAGCAATAAGTCACGTGTTCGAATAAATTGCTAAATAGTGATTTGTGTGAAACTTGTAATGAAATTATGAGCAAGAGCTCACGTCCTTTTTCTGAACTTTGTGGAACTATTGAAAATGTGAAAGTATTGTTATCAGTAGCTGCCAAATAAATTGCAGTGTACAATTTAAACTTTCATTTTAAATCAAAGTGGATGTTATTTATCTTGAAAATATTTTACTTGGGCAACTTTCAAACGAGTTTCTGGAGCTGAGTTAGGTCCAGATGTCATATTTTTATATATGGTATCAAAACCAGATCTACTTTTTTGAATTTGATCCACGCTTATTGAAGTTGGGCTTGAACATGAAGGGAGTCTTAGAGTGGGTTACAATCCATATTGATTGGGGTATGAACTTTACAATTAAAAAGCAATTAATCATTTCCAAAAGAAAACTAATACCAGAATGCAAAGAAGTCCATCAACCCCCTTTTTATGACTAAATGAGGAAATGCAATAAAGGGAGTTTGTTTTTATTTTATGTTTGCTATATTGACGAAAGGAAATACTTAGTTGAAAAGTGGAAATCTAAATCATTTGGTTCTTTAGATTTGGAATTTCTTTTTCAGTTTAGGAAATTTTCATACCATTACTTTTGGCAATATTTTTCTTTCTCAGATATCAAATATTTCTTTTACAGATTAAAATCATCTTATCTGATAATTTATTATAGAAGAAAAAATAAGAAGCAAGCAAACTCAGAGTGATTTGAGCTGAACTCTTGCGCTCTCTAAAAGTTACATTATACTATTTGTTATCGTGATTTTACTTCTACCATTATTTACAAGTTTTAAACGTAAGAGCCCATATGGCTTTAATAAGTCAAAATCATAAGTTAGATATCTAACTGTGCTTTTTTTGATTTATTTTATTAATTTGATTTTAAAATAATTGTTTATCTTTTTTCAAATATTATAAAAGTACTTAAAATTATTTTAACTTAAAAGCACTTGAAATAAATCAATTCAAACAAGCTCAAGTCAATACTATCAATGTGATTTGGTGTTGCCAGGAGTTGTACCAGATGGGAGAGAGATTGTTGTCAAAAAGGTTGTTCTTCAACAACAAACACAGAGCTGGAGATTTTTACAATGAAGTCCTTCACAGAGGATAATGGAGCCAGAATACCTTAGCCCTGTAAGGATTTTCAATTCTAGATTGTGGTTCATAAGCAATATCCAAATCATAATTTCAGGATAGTCAATCCATATGATTTTCTACATCATAAAATAAATATTTTAATCAACAAAAATTACATGATTCCATTGATGTGAGCAGAAGCCTTCTTTATCTGTTCTTCACAAAGTGTTTCTCTCCTTTTTCTTTTTTTTCTTTCTGAATAACAGTGATGGTATAGACTATTCAGTTACATCTCCACCTTCCATCAACATGAGAAGTATAGATGGCAAATGAGCTGTGTTGTTGAATTTGGGCTGATTTAAATAAATTAAGTTAATAAATGGGGCAGGTTATTGACCAAAGCTACTTGGCTAAAATTGGTTGGGCTTAAATTGGCTTATAATTCTAATTAAGTTTTAATTGATTAAATTAAATAATTAAGCAAATCTTACTACATATTTACAATATATACTTTCAAATATTTTTAAAAATTTATAAAAATAGAAAAAGTAATTAGATAAATAATTTTTTTACCGTATTGTTACCATGTATCAATATTTTTACTTTCTCTCTCCAATCCCACTACCCTAATATTTCTCAATTCCAATGACCGGCTCTCCATCTTTCTAGATTTTTTTAATTTTTGCCTCCGTTATTTCCTCACACGATCTTATCAGTTTTTCTCTCTCAAGATTTTTTAAAATCTTCTGTGATTTTTGGATAAGTTTTTTACGGTTTAGGATGTGTATTTCAGTTATCTTAATTCAAATTTTATATAGTATCAACTTTACTAACATCTATAAATTTTAGGATTTTTATCAAGGTTTAATTTTTGATTAGAAAAAGGGCTTTTCTGACCATCCCCCTCCCCCCAACCATGGCACCTATAAGTAGAGAATTGCAAATCTCTCGGAGAGAAAAAAAAGGGTTCAAACTTTTTGATGAAGAAGATGCAAAGAAATGTAGATCCGGTGAAGATAATAACTTGGTGTCAAGGAGGTCATCTTAGAATTTAGAGAGACACCAAAATCACGTGGGTAATAGATCTGATGGATATAGTTGCAAAGCTTCAAAGGGTGGAGGTCATCGGTGAAGAGCCACTTAATTTTCAAGGAAGAAAGAAGAGAGGAAGATGGTTGGAGCCACTCGAATTTTTAGAGTTAATACAGTATGTATCAGTTATTATCAGACTGATACATATTGATACAGACTATCTTCATCTTTTATTTTGATTTCAAGATGTTTTTGATACATATTGTATCAATTAGATATATAATATACAAGAATGATTATTCAATAATAGAATGATAAAGACAAATCTTCATCTTGTATCATAGTTATCACAATTTGTGATACATGCTTTGTTTTCATATTAATAATACAATACTAAAATGTATCAATCCATAATAGACTGATAAAAAATGATGTAGACAATGTTCATCTTGTATCTCGAGTCATCACATTCTCTATGATACAATCTCTTCTCCTTTCTTTTTTTGGATACAACAATAACTTGAACAATATCATTTTCATATTAACGATACAATACTAAAATGTATCAATTGATAATAGACTGATAAAGAATGATATAGACAATGTCTATCTTGTATCTACGTTATCATATCTTATGATACATACTTGTTTTCATATTAATGATACAATATATTAATATCGTATAAAATTACTTGGACATTTTTTTTCATGACTGAAAACATTGATACAAACTAAAAAAAAAAAACTAAAAAAATTTCCTAACCTGCAATGATGATACAACAAATAAAATGAAAAAATTTCAAAATATACGATTTTAGATTTATAAACCACGCTGATGTGGATTTACTTTCATCAAATACGCAGAATCACACACAGTGTATTCACTGCTATTGAATACGCAGCTTTCATTTAAAAATAGAAATGACGCAGATTTAGGAGAAATTTAAGGGTTTGAAATTTAGATACAATCATAATTGTTACAGTTTATTGTATCGCACTTAAAAAAATACGTTATTTATTATAATTTCAGTTAATCATGCTATTTTTTGTAATTATTTTACTAGTAAGTGCTACTTATGAAAATTTCTTTATTTATTCTTTTATAACTTTTTGGATAATTATACAATTAATATTTTCTTTTATTATGACCAAATATGACATACTAAATAAAATAAAATAACTTTTAAAAATATTTTCTAAGATTTCTCTTTTATGAAATAATTTGGGCGAAATATTAGCCCAAACTTTGATGAATTAAATGAATTAGACTGAAATGAGTTGAGCTCATAAATGAGAGTCAATTACCATTCTAAACTTATATAAGATTGTGCCACCTCTAATGAGATAAGTTTTTGCATAATGCTCCTGAAATGTAGTGGTCTTTAATTTTTATCATTTATAAATATAGTCTTTAGTTTTAGTCATTATTATTTATTTAACGATAATTTATGAATGATATTATCCTTATCTTCTCATTAATTTTCTCATCCTTTTCTAATTTAGTTCATCGTTTGTTCATATTTAGTTACCTGCACATTTACATCTTATCTTATATTTGAGAAAATAATGAAATCTTCCTGTGTCTCTATAAAACTAACCGTCTTCAAAATTTTAAAAATAATTTCTAAAAGTTATACAGTGAACAAGATAAAATAGATTGTTTTGACAATAATTTTGGAGATGGTCAACAATTTCGCGAGTAAACTACATGCCAAAATTAAAGACAACACATATAAGGGGGAAAAATTAACTTGTGTCATTGAACTTATATCTCAAGACATAATTTTATTTGCTTTAAGTCATAATTTGTGAGTTAAAACTTCGTAAGGCATAATATTATAGATCAAACTAATGTCTTATAAGGCATAACTTGTGCCTTGTGGCAAAATTTCTTTTTGTCTTGTCATATAACTTATTCTTTTTATCTGGGGCACAATTTCTGCTATTAAATTTTTGCCATATGACATAACTTACTTATACTTTAGGGGATAACATGTGCCTTATGTATAATTTCTTTTGTCTTGGGGTATAACTTGTGTCTTTAAACTTATACATTGGGGGCATAACTTGTGTTACTAAACTCATGCCTTGGGACATACCAGCCTTGAGCATTAACTTTTTTTCCTTGAGCATAACTTATGCCGTTAACTTAAACTTATGCCTTGGGGCATAACTTGTGTTACTAAACTCGTACCTCGGGACATAATTTTTTTTTTCTTGAGGCATAATTTATGCAATTAAACTTGTGTCTTGGGCATAACTGTATTACTAAACTCATGTCTTGGGACGTAACTTATTCCTTGAGGCATAATTTCTTTTTTCTTGAGGCATAACTTGTGCCATTAAACTTGTGTCTTGGGGCATGAATCTTTCAGTTATTAACTCATGCCTTGGGACATAAGTTGTCTTGAGGCATAATTTTTTTTTCTTGAGGTACAATTTGTGCCATTAAACTTTGTCTTGAGGCATAAATTGTACCATTAAACTTATGTCTTGGGGCATAACTTATGTTACTAAACTCGTGTCTTAGGCATAACTTGAGCCTTGAGGCATAACTTGTGTTACTAAACTCGTGTCTTATGACATGTTGTGCCCCGAGGCATAATTTCTTTTCCTGATGCATAACTTGTGCCTCAAGGCACAAATTTAATTGTATTTTATATTTTAAATTCTAGACACAAGTTAATTGCATGAACTTCTTCAAGTATAAGTTGCCCCAAGGCATAATTTTATGTTATTGAACTTCCACCATAGGCACAAGTTTAATTGCAGGAACTTCTATTCATAGTATGAGTTTTTTAACTGTGCCAAAGACATAAATTCAAGGCAGTTCAACCTGTGCCTATGGGTAGAAGTAACTTTTTTTCTTTTAGGAACAATTAAATTATATTAATTCTGCCTTTAGGCATAAGTTCAACCGCATGAACTTCTGCCTTAGGCAAGTTAAGTGTCACAAAATTCACCATCTCTGCAAATCCTCAATTTACTTTCCAAAGAAAAAAGCCCCTCTTCTCCATATCCTTTTCATCTTCCTCATGGTATTTCTCCTATTTTCCCCTGCAATATCACACAATTGCTCATCGTCTCCGACATTGATTTTTGGCAATATCCACTTCGCCAACTACATGGATCTCCCCCTTTTCTCAAATCAGTTCCCACTGGACTTGCATTTGTCAAATTCCACACTTTCAATTGCTTTCGCTGCTCCTTTCCTTCTAAAGCTTGGATTTCATGTAGACTAACCTAATTTTCACCTCATGATCGGCACTTAGCTGTTTATCACATTTTAAAGGTATTTTGATCACTTGTAACTTAAAGTGATGAAGGATGTACCAAAGACCATCCAAATAAGATGGCAGTTGTGCGAATGACCCTTAATGAGAAGTGAGAAAGTAATGGGCAATTATAATAATACATACCAGTTGTAACTTCCCATATAAATTAGGATTTAGCTTATATATACTAAGTTATTTATTAAACAAAGAAATATGGGCTATATCTACATTCTCCATTTAGAACATGTCACAACATTTTCTTAAGGGTATGCTTGAAAGTCATTGTGCAGACGAAATTGGTATAATTACTAAGGTAGAAGTTACACAACTAATAATTATACAATATAGTAAATAGGGATGGATTGTTTGTGTGCCATGATATAATTACAGCAATAACAAGTGTACCGTTTGAATGAAACAAGTAATTACAATAAATTATATTAAAAAAAAACAAAAACCAAATGAACCCAAAATAAAATAAGCAGACACATAAAAAATAAAAAAATTAAAAAAATTAAAAAAATTAAAAAAATTAAAAAAATTAAAAAAATTAAAAAAATTAAAAAAATTAAAAAAATTAAAAAAATTAAAAAAATTAAAAAAATTAAAAAAATTTTTAATTTAATTAATTTTAATAATTAAACTTTATTTAAATAAATAAGGTAAAATATTGATAGAACTTGTAATTAAAAGCTTAATATTAATATTATAAATATAATGCCATAAGATTATTTAAATATTTGACCAAAAATAATCTATTAATTCTAACTGAAAAATGAATAGCATGTAATGTGAAATAACAAGTCAATACGACTAAATAAATTAGAATCGAAAATATAACATAAATTCAAAGTTAAGAGAAAAATTAACATAATACTCTTATGACAAATTTAAACATAACTTAAAATAAGCTACAATATAACTTAAGTAAATATAATTCAAAAAAATAAAAAACATAAGTCTATAACATCATTCAACAATGAAATCATACTTTAATTGAAAATTAGAATAATAATGTATTTATGTTAAATGAAGAGAATAAAAAAAAAAGAAATAAGAAGTACAAGCAAATATATGGAATCACAAGAAGTAAAAGTGAAAATGAGAAGAAAGAAATAAAAGATACAATATTGTAAAATAAAAAAAATAAAAAAAATAATGTTTTTACTTCTTTTATTTATATTTATTGAATTAAAATAAAATAAATTCAAAAGAAATTAAAAAAGTGACCTTGTAATTATACCATTTAGTTACTTGCAATTCGCCCCCTTCCCTCTCCGAGAATCAGAGAATGTAATTCTTTCCTCCCAATTACATATAATTTCTTGTTGATCATGTAATTACTTTGGCCAAACAAACAAGCCAAATTGTGTAATTACACGCAAAAAAGATACTATGGATTATTAATCAGGAAATAATGTGTGGTGTCCTAAAAATGTCCGTCTTAAATTCTTGTCCCTACTTAATGAAAATTTCAGAGAATGATGTTAACTTGAAAAATTAGCTAAGGAAAACTTTTTATACTCATCGTGTATAAGTTCTAGTTATAATGTGTGCATAAATTAGTTTTTCCTATAAAGCAAGACTTTGGGATATTTCAATAAGTTATATAGATTGAAGATAGTGTAATTTCTTGCCTATTATTGGGCACAACCTTTCAATTGTATTGATCAAGTTAATTTTATTGTAGTTAATCATGATTAAAGTCAATTATTTATTTACATTAATTTAGCAACACACATTTTTAAAAGTGTAAGATATTATTTTTTGTGGAATTATAAGAATGACTCTTTAAAAAGTAGGAAAAAAATAATTGAGAACAATTGAATAATACAAGAAAATTTTGTCAATACATCATACCTTGAAACCACTTTTAACACAATATGTAGAATGAATATTATAAAATCTTACCTGTCCGTCAAGTAATTTATGAACAATTGAGCAACACATGCAAATTTTATCCTATAAATTAAAACTTGTGATCAATTGAATAGGTTCATTATCTCTAACTTATTGAAACATCCCAAACTTCTGTCTTATAATGAAAACTAATTCTCAATGGTGAGAAGTACAAGCAGAGGGGGGCTAGATCTTTATTTATCAATTCTAACGAGGTAACAAGCTATATTAATTAAAAAGTATGTGAAAAATAAGAGTTAGAGAGAACTAGATATTTTATGATCATTACAAATTTTATATTACAATCTATGATGATATTACAAAAAGGATGCTTAAGTAATGAAAAAAATATAAAAATCAAGAAGAAATTTGAGTCATCACCAATCGCCCTTTTTACAAATGTATGACCAAACCGGAACGCTTAGCCGCCATCCGGGCAATTTGATATATTTGATCCTTTTCATTTTTTTTCAAGATTATCCAAAATTACTTGAAAATTCATAACTTTTTCTTGAATTTATGAAATTTTGTTAAAGTTATTAAATACATCGATAAGTGTCTTGAAATAAACTCCTCAATCATCTTATCAAGCCATCTATGATTTCTAGTTAATATGATTTTTGTTTTTCTATTAGTTTGTTTCCTAAGAAAGATATTGGCATTCCTAGAAGTATTTGCAAAGAATATATTCAACGTATCTTCGTTTTCAATCTTCCTCAAATACGTCATCTCTTTGTAGGTTGTTAAACATCTTTGAAGATAAAGTATCACTTCCCACCAATTATTTGAATTGATTTTCCATGACGTGTAATTGTGTGTTAGTATTAATAAGAGTATGAGAATTCAACTTAATATCATCGAAGCCTGCGAATGCATCAAGAAGCTCCCTATCATGTAAAAGATAATTTGAGAATTCACCTTTGAGGAAGTTGATTTTACGGTGGTAGTTACAATTTGTAAAGACATACTAGCTACTTATTTTGAACTCCAATATCGATTATTACCCATGCTTTGTCAACCATATTGAATTGCTGAAATTTTGTATTTTCACCACATCAGTAGCAGTTGGTGTTAAATAACCACATCTTCCGTCGCAGCCAAGAGCGTCTTGCGAAGCAACCATTAAAGCCTTTGAATTGGCTTGCAATTTTTAGGGTTTAATCCGATTTCATGTGATATATCCGTAAGTAGGGATGACAATGGGAAAATGGGGCGAGACAGATTTAGACTTAACTCACAAATATTTCAATCCTCACCACTCACACCGCATTGCAAAATTTCCTATTTAAACTCAAGCCCGACTATCAACCTCACAACTGCTTTGAATATACATTTAATTACTTATATACCGCTATGACATGATACACATTTAACATTTTTCTTGGCAACAGGAGAAATATTTAACAACTTGCTTTATAATCTGTCTTTTATTTTTCTTTGGAATCTCGGATAATTTTGAAAGTTATTTATTTTTACAAATTCATCTATTAGCTTCTTCAAAATATAGTTGGTTATTTTGTTGTTTAGAATTTATCAAATGCCTTCTTTAACTTTATTATATGACTTTCTGTTAATCCAAGAATTTATCTTTTTCATGACTTAGCTAGAATATGATTTTCATCTTTATATATTACTTAACCTTGACATTTTATTGATAAATCATTAATTCCATATTGGTTTTGGATAGTATAGAAGATATTGTTTGACCTTTGTAGAGTATGATTACTCCCTTTATAATTCTACACTTGTTGAATTGTGCGTAGAGTATTAATCTCTAAAATGTCCTTCTAACTTGTGCTCTATCATTTTCAATTGATGATGCCTCCAAAAAGAGGGAATTGAAGGAGGAATGGTAATGCTAACCAACAAGCCTCACCAGCTCCAATAGCCCCTCAGGACGATCAAGTGTTACATGTGGAGTTTCAGTCGCTATTCAAATGTTGGCTCAAGCGGTGACCAACCAGGTCAACCAACAGGTCGTCTTACCTGCCAAATGCCAATGGGTCTACAGTTGTTGCCAGAGTTTGGGATTTTACTCAGATGAATCCCCCAGCATTTTATGGGTCTAAGGTAGATGGGGACCCACAAGACTTTATCGACGAGGTTCAGAAGATCACTCAAATCGTGGGTACTACCTCCGTCAAAAGTGCAGAGTTGGCTACCTATTAGCTGAAAGGAGTGGCCCAAATATGGTATAGATAGTGGAAGGAAGGGAGATGGGTTGGTGCAGGCCCGATGAAGTGGGAAGAGTTTGTGAATGTGTTCCTAGACAAGTTCTTTGCCTGGGAATTAAGGGAAGCTAAGGTCGTTGAGTTTGTGAACTTGAAACAAAAATACATGATAGTGCAGGAGTATTCCTTGAAGTTTACTCAAGTGGGATCTCAGACTTGGTGGTTAAGGAGTGCAGGACTGTCATGCTTATCAACGAGATGGACATCTCTAGGCTTATCATCCATGAACAAATATATAGAGATGGAGAACTAAAGGAGATAGAGAAGGAGAGTAAGCAAGCAAGGACAGGCTGCCTGAGTATTGCAGCAGAGATCGGGTGGTGGTAGCCGCCACAGCAAGAATGCACCCAAGACCCTCATCTACCAAGCGTTGCTCCTTCTTCCGTGCTCCCTAAAGATCGGAGGGGTGGAGCATCAACTCTCTAGTCTCAAAGACATGTCTCCAACAGCCGCACTTTTCTAGAATATCCTAAGTGTGGTAGGAACCATCCAGGTGAATGCCATCTGAGTAAAGAGGGTTGTTTTAATTGTGTCCAGCTGGGTCACAAAGTTGAGGCATTGCTCCTTCGCCAGACAGGGGAAGGCCCACCACTACACGCAGCCTCCGCTAGGTCGCTCAGCTCAAAAGGGTATTACCTCAAGTACAAGTGGCGGTCAGTGCTAGAATTGCTTCTATGCCCTATCCTCCATTAGATCAGGAGAACTCACCTGTCGTAGTCACTGGTATGTAACGTCTCTTTCAGATAGATGTGTATACTTTACTAGATCCAGGTGCCATACTTTCTTTTGTGACTCCTTACATTGCTATCCAGTCTCTACTTCCGTTGGTGAGTCAGTTAGGAGCCAGTCAGGTATACAAAAATCATCCGATCATTGTAAGCATAAAGTCACCTTAATTGATCTAGTGCAGTTAGATATGGTCGATTTTGACTCACTCTTGGCATGGACTAGTTACATTCTTGTTATGCCTCGCTCATCAAGTAACTGTGGTAGTTAGATTTCAGTTTCCTAATGAACCAGTCCTAGAGTGGAAGGGTAGTATTTCAGCGCCTAAGAGTCGGTTCATCTCATACCTTAAGGCTAGGAAAATAATCTCTAATGGGTAAATTTATCACTTGGTTAAGCTCAAGGATTCTAGTTCCAAAACCGCGGCCCTTCGCCGCCCTCTAGCCGTCGTTGAGTTTCCGACGTGTTTTTCCGAAGATCTTTCGGAGTCCCTCCAGGGTTAAAAATAGACTGGGTACAGACCTTCCCAGATACCTAGCCTATTTCAATCTCTCCTTACAGAATGGCTCCAGCTGAGCTTAAAATTTTTTTAAAATAGCACAAAGACCTTTAGATAAGGGGATTTCCATTAGGACCCAACATCTCTCCATGGGGTGTCCTAGTCCTATTCATGTAAAGAAAGATGGCAGTACACTTAGAATGTGCATCGACTACCGTTAGTTAAATAAGGTCATAGTTAAGAACATGTATCCTCTACCAAGGATTGATGACTTGTTCGACCAACTCTAGTGATCTAGCCGCTTTTCCAAGGTAGACTTACATCGTGATACCATAAGCTCAAGTTAAGAGAATGTGGCATTCTAAAAAGCCTCAGAACTCAGTATGGTCACTATGAATTTGTAGTTATATCTTTAGACTAACAAATGCCCTACAACTTTTATGAATTTGATGAACAGGGTATTCAAGCCGACTCTGGATGTGCGTTCGTTATATTCATAGAAGATATTTTGGTTTTACTCCAAAATATAGGAGGAACATGCAAATCACTTAACGATAGTGTTATAGACTCTCGGGGACTGCTAATTGTTTCATTAAATTAAGTGGAAGTGTGAACTCGAGCTAAAATCAGTGGAATTTTTAGTCTTGTTGTCTCTAGTGAGAGTATTCAGGTAGATCCTCTAAGAGAAGGAAGTCAAGGATCAGCAAGAAACCACTTCTCCGTCAGACATCGGGGTTTTGGGCCTAGCCAATTACTACAGACAGTTCGTAGAGGGGTTCGCCTCCATTGCCTCTCCTTTGACCAGACTAACCCCAAATTAAAGTGAAGTTCCAGGTTTGATGCATGTGAGAAGAACTTCAGGAGTTGAAGGTTCGACTTACATGTACTCCCAGTTTTGACTCTGCCTGAAGGTTTAGACGGGTTCGTGATCTATTCTGATGCTCCACTGACCTCAATTGTGTCCTGATGCAGTATGGTAAGGTTATAACTTATGCTTCCAAACAACTCAAGGATCATGAGAAGAACTATCCAACTCATGATCTTGGGTTCGCAACAGTTGTATTTGCCTTGAAGATTTGGAGGCACAACCTTTATGGTGTACATGTAGATGTGTTCACTAATTACAAAAGCCTGTAGTATGTGTTCAGTCAAAATGATTTGAACCTTCATCAGAGAAGACGACTAGAACTATTGAAAGATTATAATATGAGTGTGTTGTATCACTCAGGCAAGGCCAATGTAGTGGATGATGCCCTCAATAGGATGTCTATAGGAGTGTTACTCATATTGAGGAGGGTAAGAAGGAACTGGCAAAATATATTTACAAACCGGCTTGGTTAGTCCAACTTGGTTGATTCGGCTGGTATGTGGAGTTGTAATCCGAGTGGGTTAAAAATCCCCTTGTGGTGAAGGTTAAGTCAAAGTAGGATGAAGACCCAATCCTATTCAAGCTGAAGGAAGAAGCCTAGCAAAAAAGGTGAGTTACCTCTCCAAAGGAGGAGATGGTGGCACCATTACTGTGGCAAAGCTGTGTTACCATGTAAATGATTTGAGGAAGCGGATACTAACGAAAGTTCACAACACCAGGTACTCTATCACCCAGGTTCCACCAAGATGTACCGTGATCTAGAGAAGTCTATTATGGAATGACATGAAGAAGGACATTGTAGAATTTGTGGCTACGTGTCCAAATTGCCAATAGGTCAGGATATTAGTATTCCTACTTGAAAGTGGGAAGAAGTTAATATGAATTTT
The DNA here is from genome assembly GCA_018107945.1 of Datura stramonium. Classification (NCBI taxonomy): domain Eukaryota; kingdom Viridiplantae; phylum Streptophyta; class Magnoliopsida; order Solanales; family Solanaceae; genus Datura; species Datura stramonium. Next base: position 134,030 of record JACEIK010002642.1, read on the forward strand.
ATTATAGGTCTACCTTGTACGCACTGAAAGCATGACTCAATTTGGGTGATTGTAGATCGGATGACTAAGTCAGCACATTTCCTACCAGTTAAGACCACAGATTCAATAGAGGATTATGATAGACTCATAAGACCAGAGATAGTCAAATTACACCGAGTTCCCTTGTCCATCATTTCAGATAGGGATACTCAATTCACCTTTGAAAGTCATTTCAAAAGGGACTTGATACTCAAGTCAAGCTCAGCATAACTTTTCACCCACAGACAGATGGCATGGCTAGCTAAGCGACTATTCGGGATCTACAGAGGATATGTTGAGGGCTTCTGAATGATCGATTTTAGAGGTAGTTGGGATAATCACCTTCCTCTCATCGAGTTTGCATACAACAACGGCTACCACTCCAGTATTCAGATGGCCCTGTTTGAGGCATTATATGGTAGGAGGTGTAGGTCTCCTTGGTAAGGTAGTTTGAGGTTGGTAAAGCTACCTAATAGGAACCGATTCAAGACATGAGGCCATGCAGAAGGTTCATCTTATCAAGGAGCGAATTAAAACAACTCAAAGCCAATAGAAATTGTATAATCGATGTAAGGAGAAGGGAGCTGATTTGTCATGGATGAATGGGTATATCTGAAAATTTCACCTATGAAAGGGTGATGATGTTCAGAAGAAAGAAAGCTCAATCCTAGATATTTTGTCCCTTAGAGAATCCTAAGACACATTGGCAATGTGGCTTATGAGTTGGATTTATCTCATGGGAGTTAGAATCGGTAGATCTATCTTTCATGTGTCCCTGTTGAAGAAATGCATCAGTGATCCGACACAATCGTGTCTTAGAGGGTGTTGTGTAAAGGATAGCCTCTATTACGAAGTATGTTCCAGCTTAGATTTTAGACCGTCGTGTCACACCCCACCTTGGGAGGCATGACTGCATTCGGTACCCTACTAGGATCTGACCGACCTGGATGGGGCTTATGCACTTCTGGTGCATGCCCACCTTTTAAATAAAGAAAATAACGTGGGCTATACTGCTATAAACATAGCTCCTCGACGATAAGGCCTGCAGCCACCTGTAAAAGAAAACAGCAACAAGAAAGGTAATAGCAGGAAATCCTATGCGGGCCGACAAGACCACCAAGATAATGTCTAGTTATAACTGTAAAGTAAATCAAGCACTAAACTAAGCTATGACTGACAAGGTCGCCACTAACAATAAGCAAGACCACAATTGCCAACACATAAAAAAAGCATACACGGGCCCTGGCCAATGCCAACTACAACTACACACAGGAAATCTCAAACAATATGCAAGCCTCTAAGAGAGGATATAATGGTCGAGACAAGCCTCCTACCTACCCATAAACTCTGCTCAATCAAAAGAATAAACCTTCTAACTGTTAGCTCCGGGAGGATTGGAGCTGACTGCTCTGCTAACTCTCGCTGAAAGCTAAGAAGATCCCGGTCCACGCCTATCGGCACTGAAGGCAAGTAATGCAACTTTCTCAAGAAGGCGTCAGAGTAATATGTACCGAAATATGTAAGGCAAGAATTATAATAATCGAATACACCGAAATGAAACTGGTGCAACTGAAAGAAAGGGATAAAAGTACTACATGAATAGCTGAACTTCTTGCTATGTAATCTATCAATAACTAATGCAAACAAGAACCTTACCTTTCCCCCATAAGCCGGAAGGTGCAGACCAAAGACAGTAATAATCCACTCGGGCTCCCCATAGTTTTTCCCGGTGAGTACACTTCAATCCGTATACCCTACAAGGTCACACTGAGTCAACTAATAACTATAGCTGTCCTAATACCAGTCCCTGAATCTGCAACTGAGCCCGCCTGACCCCTGATCCATAGCTGTATTTGAGTCTAGTGACTCCTGATATCTGCACCGGGCACCAGGCTCGACGAGGGTGTGGTGCCGATACAACATATAATAGTCCAGCCATAGAATGGACAGTATGAGGACCTGGGACCCCATCTTCTTCCCTCACGGATGGCATACCTCTCCTTGGAGCGATGTCACCTGCTCAGCGGGCGTCGATACAGATAGTAACCCTAGGATTGGTTATGGAAGGCTATACAGAAAAGTCAATCCCAAACTAAACATAGTACCGATTTCAAGTAATAATAGTAGCTAATCACAATAGATATACTTCTGACTTTCTTACTGGGATTCAAACTATCTTACAATGCTATAAAAACTAACTTGCTAAAGGAATTTGCCTTAACATACCTTGATCACCGATTTCTAATTAACTTGCAAGTTTTAATTCGTATTCAATAGCCCTTTCCAACTGTAATTGTATTACTGGGAGAATGAGACTAGTTTCAGTACTAAATTCGGCCAAAATGATAACTTTTGATACTAATATTAACTATACTTCAACTTAATGAAATACGGTCGAAAACGTATAAATTCCTACGAGTTCAACAGGGAGAAATGCTTACTTGAAGCCCGTGATCATATAGAAATCGCTTGGAGCAATTCTAACAACTTACTTGAGGGGTTACGATTTGCTGGGCAAATTTCTGAGAAACTAACTCCGTAGTAATGCTCCTTGCAGGCTTATAACCCCATACCTGAAGTTAATTTGAATTTAGATAAACATAGCTAAGACCGGAGGAAAATAACAAGTGATTCGACAAGTGAAGGGGCTTATATATATACTTGGGTGGTGGACAGGGGGGTCCGTGTCATGTCCTCCAACGCGTCGATTTACGGGCGTGTCACGACGCCCAACGTAGAGGGAGGAGATCTGCACACGCTGCCCCTATTGCAGCCTCGTTTCGCCTTCCCTCGCTACCTCAATTCCGCGCTGTTCGACCTTTTTTCGGGCCCTTTGTCATACTGGTTGAACTCTAAAACTCTTGACTAACGTATGAATACGCCGACTCAACGTTAGAACTTGGCAGGGTGTAATAGTCAGGTTCATAAGCTAAGGAATAAGGGGGTCACTTAGTAAAATTTTTGGCGGAGGAACCAACTAGTTGAGGGAGCTACATGGGAGGTCGGGCGTATATGATGGCTAGATAACCTCACCTTTTTCCTTCCAGCTTAGCTTCAGCATCAGGTACTAATTTCTTCCTCAGTACTCTATTCAGTTCCATACTCATTGACTCTATTCATGTGTTTGTGTGCACCCTAGTTGCATGAATTCAGTTAATATATCTATCTCAATTTAGAGTCACTTACTTCTTCAAAGATTCAATTTATAGTTTTCATTTCGTGATTGCAGCTCTTTCAGTATTTCAGCTTACTTAGCCTTCATTCAAGGTTGAATGATCCCAAGGGGGATATATTTAATACCCCAAAAATTTCCTAATGCTAAACCCCAGACTAAGCCTAAAAATCGTAAAAGTTTTCCTCAACGACTCAACTAACGAGTCGTTGTCAGACCAATGACCTAATAGAAGAGTCATTGTCAGCTTTTGCAAATTTTCTCTCAAGTAACAACAAGACATAGAATGACTCATCATACGAAGTAATGATTCATCCTGTCGCCCATCGTAAACCTAGTCCAGAAACTTGTCAAATCCTTCCCCGAAACAATGAGCCAAACGATGAGTTATTGGTAGATGTAACGACTCGTCCTATGAAACCATTGAAAGAGATCCAGAAAGTGCGTTAAAAAACTCCCTCCAGTGACAACGGTGGAAAAAACGATCCATTGTTCCATATAATAGGTATTTTGTCCATCCATTGGGAGTGGTTCAGAGTTTGTTCAAAATTCTTCTAGTGACCATGAATGAATTCAATGACCCGTTGTTCCATCTAACTGGTCTTCCTTTCAGTCCGTTTGTGAAGTCCAATAAGTGGAATTCCATACTAGACCAACTACTTGTCCCAACAAGTAATCGTAATAACCAACGACTCATTGTGTGACCTGTTGGATTCGGACGGCGCTTTTTCAAAATTTTTTCCAGGGGCATTATTGTAACTTTTTGCATTTTAGTTTTGGAAGTATGTCCTATTGGGATAGTTGGAGGGGGATTTAGGAGTGGTCGACCCTCTCTCTTCATTTCTCTTTCTTAATTCCTCATACTTTCACCGTAAGAACTCGGGATAAAGCTTCTGGGCCGCAAGAGCTAGGGCTTTTGGTTTCTTCTCGATTTCAAGTGCTTTCTCAGAGAATCCTTCTATAGGTATGTCGGAATTTAGCAGGGGTATTTCTTTCACCCTTGTGCCTAAAATAGCCAGTGAATCCTAACTCTCCTTCAAGTTTTTTAGATGTGGATTATGGCTTAGGATTTTCTTCCGTATGTGGAATTTCCTTATCTCTTAAATCATTTAGAGTTTCCAAACCAACACTATGTTGTAATTGTGATGTTGATTTCAACTTGTAAAATATCTCTCCGAACTCTTGATTTTTACATGACTGTGATACTTCACTTTGTGATTTAGCAATGTCTTTGATCAGCATGACCTTTCATAAATATGCATGATTTATGTCCTACTAACAGTAACATTTTAGTATAATCAGTAATATCAATACTACCAATATTTTAGTACCATCAAGATTAAGTCCTTTACACTCTCGGGCACTTACAAATATGTAGTCCTGACTTAGTCTTAGGAAATTGGTTTTGAGCTATCAGTATAGTACAGTTACATATATCTATTAGTAGTACTTAGTACCGACTAGACCAGAGTTCAGTGCACTCAGGATTTCAGAACTATGTGCTACCGTAAGATTTAACCTGAATTGGTTTTATAGTTAGTGATCACACAGCCCAGTCACTGCATCCTGGCAAGGTGTGGTGGGTCCTATTGATGGGGAGTAAATATCGAACCTCCACGTCTAGCTCACGTGGTTATATGTCGGTTTATAAGCTCTCCCACATTATAATACAATTAGAGTCCTCAGTCCAGTCCGGCCGTCAGATTTCAAAGTTGCGTTATGACCCTAACTCGCTTTTATTAGTTCTTAAAATATTCTCATATATGTCAAACAACCATTTGTTATATTTATGATTTAGATAGGGTCCTTGCATGTTATTTCAGTTTAGTTTATGAGTTATTAGTATATTTATATTTTTTATTTACATTCACATACTCAGTATATTTTGACGAACTACCCAGATACTTCTCTATGTCCTATATCATTTTATGATATAGGCTCAAGTACCTAACTTCAACATCGCAGCTAATTTCCTCGGCGATACCAAGCAGTGATAGTGGTGAGCCCTCATCTTTTGAGGACCAGAGCTTTTATTTTCAGTTATTTTCATTTCTAGCTTTTCAAACTTTTAGAGTTAGCTGGGGCTTATCCTAGCAACTCATCGCCCAATAGTGGCTTTCAAACAACAAAGTATCAAGTGTCATTAAAACTTATATTTCTTAGATATTATCTGTTTATGCAAAAGAATGTTTTATGCTTCAGTTATGCTTCCGCTCAGCATTTTCTTAAGTGTTGGTCCGGTCAGATTATGATGCCATGGGTTTTCTTGGGGTCACTTGTGATTCTAAGTACCGTGTCACATCCGTGGTCTAGACTCGGGGTCGTGACAGTAAACCACGGGCGATTCATACGAGTCGTACCAGGGTAGTAATGAGTTGTACCATGATTTGTGGTATGGGTTCAGGGAGTTTGACAGGAGTTGGAAAGAAAATTACGACCGCATGTACCCATTCATACCACCATGGTACAGATTGTACTAACCAATCGTGAGATAAGTTTCAGAGAAGTGTTAAGAAATTTTGGGGAAATAATGAAACGTGGTATGACCCATGGTATGATTATACGGATCGCGGTAGGCTCTCGTGGGATGAACTTCAGAGAGTGGTCTAACGAGGGGCCTCTAGCCGCGAATGCTGCATGGATCATAGCATCCTGTACGACTCGTAGGTTGGGTCAACATCACCGGACAAGCAGATTTTGAAACAATACCCGTGGGAATTTTTAAAATTCCTGTTCCTAACTCCTAAACTACATCATATTGGGATATTTTAAGGGGGAATTTATAGGGCAAGGTCGACATTCCCCCTCATTCTCCCCCTAACACTCTGCAACTCACCTTTGCACCATGGACTTAGCCTTGAATGTGCTTCTTCGTGATTTTGGAGCTTTTTCTATCATGAATTTCTTCTATGTGTATGTGGACTTCAATAAGGGTCTCCTTTCACCCTTATGTCCCAAGATTTCAGTAATCCTATGTCACGCCCCGCCTTGGGAGGCATGACTGGCACCTGTAAATACAACTCCCGACCAACAAGGTCCGGCAGCCACCTGTTAAAAGCAAACAACTTTAAACAACTAAATATATGAGTCCTATGCGGGCCGACAAGGCTACTCATGTCTCTAGTTATATCTCGAGAACTGAAATAGAGCACTAAACTGATCTGTGACTGACAAGGCCACCAACTAACAACTGAATAAGGCCCCACACGGCCATCACATACAATCTGACCACAAGGAATATGATACAATCTACAAGCCTCTAAGAATAATAAGATGGTCGACAAAAATTCGCCCTACCCATACCGTACAGATAAGAAGAAAGTAAACCTCTCTCGTCTTCCAAGCTCCAGATGAAAGGAGCTGAAGGCCTGCACCGCTGACTTGAACTATGAGGGATCTACTCCTCGCCTATGTGTACCTGCAGGCAAGTAATGTAGTGCCCCAACGGGCGCGCATCTACCGGTACCAGTATGCAAAGAAACAAACTGAAAATAATCAAAGTAAATAACGAAACTGATAGTAATTGAGCAATAACAAAGACAAGATCAAATTTACTGGAATAGTGGGTTCAGGACCAACCTTAACTATTTTGAAAAGAGTAGGAGTCATACCTGGTAACGAAGGCCCTACTGTTTATCTAATCATAAATCTAAAATAACATGACATGACATAACACAACATAAACCTTACCTCGGCCCTATAAGCCGGAAGGTACAATCACACAATCTATTTACCCCTACCCAGGTCATACCACATCACCTAGTAACTATAAGCAACCCGCCGATCCTCGGGGTATGCAACTTGGACCCAAGGACCCCCCCGACTATAATTGTACCCGAGTCAAGGACTCAAATCAACACCCCGGGCCCAAGTGCTCGTCGGGGGTCTATAAAGGCAAACCACGTCAAAATATGGAGAAACTAGCATCCCATCTTTCGCCCCTAGCGAACGGCATGCCGCTCCGTAGAGCAACGTATCCTCGCCTCTTGCGGACTAGTCGATACAAATTTGCCAACTCCTGGGGCGGCCACTAAAGCTAGGTAATCCAAATTCTAAAACAATACAATCAAGTCTCAACTGGACAGTACGATCGCATATAATACATACTGAATATGATAATAATATAATCTCTCGCATGCTCTACCGAGAGTCATCCTGGATTACTATGCTGAAGAAACTGACAAATAAATCTATCTGTATAGCGAGAGCGTATCTGACCTTCTAGGCCATACCGATGCTACTCTCGCTTCGGCATAACTGGGAGGACTCTGTCCGCACACCATGTGCACGTATTTGATCGAGGATCCTCATAGGACGCGATCTCTAATAATCCGGGCTGAATAGTGAGGCCTTATAGTCTAACAATGTTCCTCGTCAATGTCCTACTCGGATATCTGTAGCTCAAGAATAACAGTAGGGTTACGTACAGTTAACTACTTTATTCTTCTAATTAAAAAACTATAGAGCTAGGCTTGGTCGAGCTTGCTTCTAGGCAATCGTCCTTGGTCTCCAAGGTGGAGCTTACCGATCTCCTTAACTATGTAAACACCGTGATCTGCAGAGTAACAATACTTCACTCCTTAGGTCTTGCCTGGATCCTCTGGATCTATATTGCTGTTCTGGGAAATTCTTAATCTTATGGCCAATCCTTATAAGGATTGGTCCTCTTGGAACTCACCCGAATACCTTACGAGAACCGGTAGTAGTACTAACCCGTCATCACATCGATGTGGACCCCCTCCTTGGGGTACCACGGGTTTATCTGACTGGGACGACTGGGATAGCTTGCTGGGTGTCCTACATGATAACTGTTAGGTCGACTAAGACTGGAAATCACCGATAAGGCTGAAAGGATGATGTAACAACATACTAGAGAACTCCTCGCGTTGCTAACTCGGGAATATTCTTATTCCGTCTCTATTTCTGGTTCTCGGGAACGTGCGATAACGTTATCGTCTCTAGGAATGCTTTCCTGCCAATACATGCGCCAACTGGTCGTTAGACCGCCTCACCGCACCCATACCGTCTAACCATCTGATTCATACTACTAACTCTTACGAGCTCAAGTCTAGGTCCTGCAACAACATATAAGTCTACCATCACAATAAACTGAGAACTAAAAGAGTTTCTATAGTGTCATACATGAATCACATTTAACCGACTCCCTTTTAGCGAGGGGTCCTGCAGTACGATCTGTATACACTTCCTAGTAGCTAACCAGAATCTGAGTAACTGTAATCCATATTAGCAGTCACTATAATATTTCTATATGTATATGAATAACTACATGTGATACGTATTGAATGTGGTAATAATTTCTAACATGCCTTTACTGAGCTTCCTACTGAACGTGATATAATATTTCTGAAATACTTACTGAGATTTACGCTGTTTTACTATACTGAGAAGCTAACTTGCCGAAAGAGACTCGCCTTTACATACCTTGACTGCCGGTTTACCGATTAACCGGCGAGGTTCGGCTAGTATCTGCCTTTTCCTTCCAACTGTAATCATATTCAAAAAGAATAGAACTAACTTCATTACTTATACTAGAAGAAACAATACTTTAAGTCTATATACTAACTATTATTCGACTTATCGAAGAACGATAAAAAACTCGTAATTTCTCGACGCTCTAGAAGGGAGATATACTCACTTTAATCCCCGGGAGTATATTAACACTAAGTTGGAGCAATTCCAATCACTGGCTCGGCGGACGACGATTCGCCGGGCGAATTTCATGAAACTAACTCCGTAGAAATTCTCCCTGCAGCCTTATACTTCGATACCCGAAGTTAAGTTGAATTTGGACAGCATATGACGAATGTAATCGGGACGGAAATTTATAGCTGCCCTTCGCCTGCTTCGGTCGCACTTGATGAAATGATATGAAAAATGAAGAGTGAGGCCTTTATATACTTGGAGGCCGAACCATGGAAACGCAGGGCACGCGACTATCGTGCTAATCTAGCTCCGTGCCACGTTGGCCATCACGGAGGAGGTGCCTCCATGCCACTTTTCCCCTTTGGGCAGCGCGGTTCGGCCTCCTCTTGCAAAATTTCAACTCGACACTCGTTCGGCCTTTCCCCGGGCCCTTTCGGCACATATGGCATTCTAAAACTCTCAACCAATAACTGAATAGGTCGAATAAATGCTATAAACTTATGGGGTGTAATATTCTCTCTTAAGAACATTCCATTCGTCCGAATGTTAACTTCTGCTTGCAAGAATCTTAACTTGGCACTATTTATTCGAGAAATTTCGTAGAGTCTCCCCTATAATATGGACTATCCAAAAATTCTGAAATGCAGAAAAGTCCAATACAGGTACTCCACATGATACTATAACATTCATTTCACAATAAACTGGAGTTAGCTACTCCACATTTACATGAATATAAAGAAACTCATGAAACAACAATAACAACATACCTCTGGCTGCATAATTTGACTAAGTCTCTGGAATAACCGAGGATATCTTTGACTTTCATATCATATTCCGCTTCCCAAGTCAACTCCTCTCGGTTCCCGTTACGCCACAACACCTTGACAGAAGCAACATCTTTAGTTCTTAACCTACGGATCTGCCGGTCTAGTATGGCTACCGGAACTTCCTCATAAGCTAACCTCTGCGGACTCAACATCTTGGATCGACAATTCGGGAGGGATCTCCATGCACTTCCTCAGCATTGATACATGAAAACTGGGTGAACAGATTCTAACTCTGGAGGTAAATCCAACTATATGCCACCGGCCTATGCTTCGGGGAATCCGATAAGACCCAATAAACCTTGGGCTGAGCTTGCCTTTTCTTAGCCAATCTTGTCACCATCCGTTCCAACATCCCTGCTTAAATTTAGTCGTAGATTGCGCTCCTCTGTCGGAGTTTTATCAAACACTGGTGATCCATGCACCCCATCTACTTCTTGGAGGTATTTAACCTGACATAAGTCTTAATGGCAACATAACTTCTCCCGGTGAGGCCCTAATTGACCTCATTGGTCTTATTACACCGACTTAAATAAGATCAGGCTACACCTGTGAGATAACCTCGTTGACTGTAGTCATGTTATTTACTCTCCACTCCCTTGCAGACACGATCATTTCTTATAATCGGGATAACTCGGTTCCTGCAATTTCACCTTTCTGGTCTGTCACTGGGGCTCAAGGCTTCTGCGATTTAATGATATCTCCTCGCCCTCTCATACCATCTCATTACCCTTTTCGTTAAATTCTCGGGGCAACGAACACATGTACCTTAGCTATGATCTGCTAGCTGAAGATCCATCACCCTTGGAATGTGAGGTTAACATCTGACCTTATGACCTTGCTTGTTGTTATCTGAAGGCCCAGCAATCGTCCGCTGGGCCTAATTTCCAAGCCGCACTAGATTAGAGTCTCCGTGTCGGCACTCTCTTACCTCCCCCTTAGGCGGGCTTACCGCAACATTCTAGGCTACAACCTTACTGTCTCTTAATTGTTATCCCGAGGCTTAGTCCTAAATATACGATGTTCTATCGACCGGGAGGTGATTCTAATTTCCCCCAAAGTCTGGTATTCCTGCTTTTCCCCATCTCCTTAGACCGAGCCTCGGGTCTCTTACTCCAGTTACATTTTCAATAAGGTTACCGGTCAAGTCTCACCATACTCTTCGGCTTGCGCTTGGACCCATTTTTATTCATATGACCTCCCTGTCTTTCGATATCACAACTAAGATCATAACCATTATCTTGCAGGCATATCTTGCCGTCATTAGCATGCTACAGTGGATTCAGCCTTTTTCCGATTTGAACTTGACTATTATTGGGAGTTTATCACTCGAAGGATTTCTTACGCACACTTCGAGTAAGCCGCTAGTCTTACCTCGCTCTTCTAACTTTTATTGTGAAGGTCTGGACCACTCTACATAATCATTGGGGCTCCCTACTCTTTCCTTACACTTTCTTGGAGTCAACAAATCCAATCTTTGTTACTATTTGCCCGGGAAATATCACCTCAATTCTTATGTCCTCTCGCTATACCGAAAAAAACTAAGAGGTAGGAATAGCCTTTTCTTACCGCAATGAAACGGGAATATGGAACTGTACAATCATTGAAAGGATGGAGGTGGGAATCCCCATTTCCTCTTTTTCACATCCATCAGGTAATCTGATATTACCTGTCATCTTGATCAGATCTATATATATAGTAGAGATAACCAACCTGTATATAATGCGCAATACCCCGACTTCCTACTCGAGGTTATACAAATGAACTGGGGCGGTGTTGGTAGATGAATCATAGTATGAGGTTCCTGGTACCTTGGGAGAGTATTAGGGAAATCAAGGACGTCCGCTCCCGTCCTTTGGCTGACTATCTCCATTGTATGTCTTAATGATACCTCTATCTGCTGTGATCCAATCTTCTCGCCTGTATGTGATGTCGTCGATCCGACATTTTATAAACAAGAGATTATAATAAGATGAGGGAATTAACCCTAGACTGTACCGTTCTAGAGCACGACTGAATAAGAAGGAAGGGTAACCATCCTATCATGCCTTGCAGCCTCCTGCCTATAGTATGTGGTGCAAAACGCATCCATAGACAAGACTCTACTTAGCACGGCTTGCACTCCCCCGGGATACGGCCTGGCTTCCGAGAGCCAAAGTTTGTCATGCCCCGCCTTGGGAGGTACACTGGCACCTGGTGCCCTACTAGGACCTAGATTGCTGAATTAACTGATCCTGAGCACTTCTGATGCAAGGCTGGCTCTAACTCTAGAATCAAGGAAACCACGGGGCTATATAGCGGTTGCTATAAATACAACCCCGCCGACAAAGCCTATAGCCACCTGCTAAAGCAAAAATAAAGCCAACCAGAAACAACTAAATATAAGGAGTCCTATGCGGGCCGACATCACCATGCTGTCTAGTTATATCTGAGAAATGAAATCGAGCACTAACTGATCTGTGACCGAGAAAGTCACCACTATCAATTGAATAAGGCCCCATACAGCCATCACATACAATATGACCAGTGGAATATGATACAATCAAAGCCTCTAAGAATAATAAGATGGTCGGGACAGGGCCCTGGCCTACCCATACTGTACAGACAAGAAAAAGTAAATCCCTGTCTTCCAAGCTCCAGATGAAAGGAGCGAAGGCTCTGTACCGCTAGCTGGAACTACGAGGGATATTGCTCTCGCCTATGTGTACCTGCGGTGCAATGCAAAGTTGTCCTTAAATGGGCGTCAGTACCACTGGAACTGAGTATGCAAAGAAACAACTGAAAATAACTGAAAGTAAATAATGAAACTGATAGTAACTGGAGCAATAAGAAAGACAGACTGAAACTGACTGGAATAGTGGGTTCAGGACCAACCTTAACTATTCCGAAAAGAGTAGCAAGCCAGATTTCTGGTAACGTAGCGTCCTACTATCTATCTAACCATAACTAAAATAACATGACATGACATAACACAACATAAACCTTACCTGGCCCCCATAAGCCGGAAGGTATAATCATCACAATCTATTTACCCCTACCCAGGTCATACCACATCACCTAGTAACTAAAGCAACCCGCCGAACATCCGGTATGTAACTTGGACCTACTGGACTCCCTGACTATAATTGTACCTGGAGTCCGGAAGGACTCGAAATCAACACCCCGGGCCCAAGTGCTCGTCGGGGGTCTATAAAGGCAAACCACATCAAAATATGGGGAAACTAGCATCCCATCTTCGCCCCTAGCGAACGGTATGCACTTCCGTAGAGCAACGTATCCTTGCCTCTTGCGGACTAGTCGACACAAATGACAACCCCGGCGGCTAATAAAGCTAGGTAATCCAGCCCAAAACAATACAATCAAGTCTCAACCGATAACAATGATCGCATATAATACATACCGAATATGATAATAATATAATCTCTGGCATGCTCTACTGAGAGTCATCCTGGATTACTATGCTGAAGAAACTGACAAATAAATCTATCTGTATAGCGAGAGCATATCTGGCCTTCTGGGCCTCATACTGATGCTACTCGTTTCTGGCATAATCTGTATGACTGTCTGCACACCATGTGCACGTATTTGATCAGAGGATCCTGATAGTGATCATGATCTCTAATAATCTAGGCTGAATAGAGTGAGGCCTTAAGTAGTCTAACAATGCTCTGAATGTCCTACTCGGACATTTGTAGCTCAAGCATAACAGTGGGGTTACGGACAGCTAACTACTTTATTCTTTTAATTAAACAACTATAGAGCTGGTCTTGGTCGAGCTTGGTTCTAGGCGATCGGTCCTTGGTCTCCAAAGGGAGCCTACCGATCTCCTTAACTAGGTAAAAACTGTACTAGCAGAGTACTACTGATTCCTTAGGCCTTGTCTGGATCCTCTCGGATCTATATTGCTGTTCTGGGAAATTCTTAATCTTATGGCCAATCCTATAAGGACTGGTCCTCTCCCAAGACTCTGTACCTGAATACCTTACGAGAGCTGACTAGGGTACTAACCAGTCACTGGCTACTAATGTGGACCCCTCCTTGGGGTACCCACGGGTTTATTTGACTGGGACGACTGGGCTGGCTTGCTGGGTGTCCTACATGATAACTGTTAGGTCGACTAAGACTGGAAATCACCGATAAGGCTGAAAGGACGATGTACGATCACTCAACATACTAGAGAACTCTGGCGTTGCTAACTCTGGAATATTCTTATTATTTTTATATTTATTGTTCTAGAACGTGCGATAACGTTACTGGCCTCTAGGGTTGCTTTCCTGCCAATACAGGCTCCAACTGGTCGTTAGACTGCCTCACTGCACCCATACCGTCTAACCATCTGATTCAGACTACTAACTCCTACGAGCTCTGAAGTCTAGGTCTAGAAACAACATATAAGTCTACCATCACAATAAACTGAGAACTAAAAGAGTTTCTATAGCGTCATACGTGAATCACATTTAACCGGCTCCCTTTTAGCGAGGGGTCCTGCAGTACGATCTGTATACACTTCCTAGCAGCTAACCAGAATCTGAGTAACTGTAATCCCTATTAGCAGTCACTATAATATTTCTGTATGTATATCAATAACTACATGTGATATATACTGAATGTGATAATAATTTCTGACATGCCTTACTGAGCTTCCTACTTAACGTGATATAATATTTCTAAAATACTCTACTGAGATTTACGTTGTTTTACTATACTGGAGAAGCTACTTACCGAAAGAGACTACCTTTACATACCTCGACTACCGGTTTATCAATTAACTGGCGAGGTTCGGCTAGTGTTCAGTTGTTCCTTCCAACTCTAATAATATTCATGAAAGATAGAACTAACTTCATTACTTATACTATAAGAAACAATACTTTAAGTGTATATACTGACTATTCTTCGACTTATCAAAGAACGATCGAAAACTCATAATTTCTCAGAAGTCTAGAAGGGAGAAATACTCACTTTAAGCCTGGGAGTATATTAACACTAGTTTGGAGCAATTCTAATCACTTTGGCTCGGGGGGACGACGATTCTCCGGGCGAATTTCACGAAACTAACTCTGTAAAAATGCTCCCTGCAGCCTTATACTTTGATACCTGAAGTTAATTTGAATTTGGACAGCGTTTGACGGTGTAATCGGATGGAAATTTATAAGAACCCTTCGTTCCCTCTATTTTCTGGTCGTGTACTTGATGAAATGATATGAAAATGAAGAGTGAGGCCTTTATATACTTGGAGGCCAAACCATGGCAACGTGGCACGCTGGCCATCGCGCCAATGTAGCTCGTGCCACGTTGGCCATTGCGGAGGAGGTGCCTCCGTGCCACTTTGCCCATTTGGGCAGCACGCGGTTCGACCTCCTCTTGCGAAATTCCAACTCGGCACTCGTTCGGCCTTTCCCCGGGCCCTTTTCTCTCACACATGGCATTTTAAAACTCTCAATCAACATGAGAATAGGTCGACTAAATGCTAGAAACTTATGGGGTGTAACACTCTACTCAGTATATTTCAAGTACTGACGCATACTTTATTTAATATCTCATATACTCAGTATATTTCAAGTACTGACGCATACTTTATATGCTATATCATTTTATGATATAGGCTTAGGTACACAGCCTCAAAACTGCTATTAGCTTCCTTGGTGATATTCAGCAGTGTTCTATTGGTGAGTCCTCATCTTCCGAGGACCAGAGATACTCTTTCTATTTTAGTAGTACTAGTTCAGTTTTTCAAACATAGAGTTAGTTGGGGGTTTGTCCCAGCAACTCACCAGTTGTAGAAGCTTTCAGATAGTTGAGTATCAGTTTTAATTTATTTTTATCAGTGTTGTTTAACACTCTAGTATTTACTAGATTTTATCTTTTTTCATAAAAGACTATTTTATACTTCAGTGTCTTTCGCTCAGTTTTCTATTTAAATTTCTATTATGTAGGTAATATGCTATGTTATGGGTTTTCTTGGGTCACTTGTGAATCTAAGTACTGTGTCGTGTCCAGGGTGTAGACTCGGGTAGAGACAAACTTGGTATCAGAGTCTCAGGTTTAGAGTGTCATAAGATGTCTGAAAGTCACATCAAGTAGAGTCCTTTTCATAGGTGTGAAGCGCGCCACACGTATGAGGAGGAGGCTACAAGGCATTTTAGGAAAATCCCCTTTTATTCATGATTCTTATCTTGCGTAGAGTATGAATCTCTAAAATGTACTTCTAACTCGTGCTATACCATTTTCAATTGACAATGCCTCCCAGTATAGGATATGGAAGGAGGACTGGCAACACCAATCAGCAAGACCTACTAGCTCCAACAGCCCCTTAGGATGATCAGGTGACACCTACTGAGTTCAGGGCTACTATTCAGATGCTAACTTAGGTGTTAACCAACCAGGTCAACTAGTAGGTCGTCGTACATACAAATAGGAGTGGGCCTACAGCTGTTGCCAGAGTCCAAGACTTTACTCGAATGAATCTCCTGGAATTTCATGGGTCTAAGGTAGATGAGGACCCGTAGGGGTTACCTCCATGGAAAGTGCAGAGTTGGTCGCCTATCAATTGAAAGGGGTGGCCCAGATATGGTACAGACAGTGTAGAGAGGGGAGACAGGTTAGTGCAGGTCCGGTGAAGTGGGACGAATTCGTGATCGTATTTTTGGACAGTTTAGTTCCCGGGAGTTAAGGAAAGCAAAGGCCACGGAGTTCGTCAATTTGAAACAGAATTACATGACGTACAGGAGTATGCCTTAAAGTTCACTTAACTATCAAAGTATGCTCCGAGATGGTTGATGAGCAGAGGGCTCACATGCTTAAATTTGTAAATGGGGTCTCAGATTTGGTGGTTAAGAAGTGTAGGACTTCCATGCTCATTAACAATATGGACAAATCTAGGCTTATAATTCATGCACAGCAGATAAAGACGGAGAAATTGAAAGAGATAGAAAGGGAAAGTAAGCGGGCAAGGACAGGACAATTCGAGTATCCACAACAGAGATCGAGAGGTGGTACGCATCCACAACAACAACAAAGACCTCCAACACCCTCTTCAGTTAGTGCTCCTTCTTATAGGCCCCATAAGGATAGGAAGGGTGGAGCATCAGGCTCCCAGTCTCAGAACCATGTCTTCAGTAGCCGCACTTTCCTAATATGTCCGAAGTGTGGTAAGAACCATCTGGGTGAGTGTCGTCTGGGCAAGGAGGGTTGTTTTGGTTATGGCCAACTGGGTCACAAGTTGAGAGATTTCCCGTCAGAAGGATGGAGGAAGTCCCAATTCACTATATCAGCAGCTCTGATGTGCTGTGAATTTACAACACTATTGACGCTCAAAACTAAGAAAATAGCATGGACTTAGGTGTATTTATGTGGATATGAGGCACTTTTCCTTTGATT